>CAUYPK010062099.1:0-52910 GCA_963574355.1 Loris lydekkerianus
CCTGTAAGCTTCCTTTGGTGTAGAGTTGTCAGTTTTTCGACTTCCCTTTTTTCCTCTTCCATTTAAAATGTATCTTGAGTATCGATGGGCACTTGGGCTTTTTCCATGACTTAGCAATTATGAATAGGGCTGCGATAAACATTGTGGTACAAATATCTTTGTTAAGATGTGATTTTTGGTAATTTAGGGCTTTCACATGAAAGCTATAACCTAGTTACAACCTAAGAATAGGGGAAAGGGGAAAAGAGAGAGGAGGGAGGGGGGAAGTGGGTGGAGGGAGGGGTACTGGTGGAATTACACCTGAGGGACATCTAACAAGGGTATATGTGAAACTTCCTAAATGTGGAATGTAAATGTCTTGGCACGGTAACTGGGAAAATGCCAGGAAGGCTATGTTAGCTATTGTGATGAAAATGTGTCAAATGGTCTGTGAAGCTAGTGTATGATGCCCCACAATCATATCAATGTATGCAGCTATGATTTAATAAATTTAAAAAAAAATAAAAAAATAAAATGTATCTTGAGCAAATGTTTTGCATGTTAGTGATACTGTATTCTACTCAGTAAATGATATAATACCTGTAAAAATGTTAAATGGTTAAGGTTATAAAACTTACTGGTAGCAGGGTCAGAATGAATCAGTTTCTGTAAATATGTTATCATTTATCTCTATTAAGCTTCAGCATTTTAGAAATGTATGCAATCATTAAAATATCAGTCTACTGTAATACAAAGCTGGAGAATGAAGCTCCTTTGAAGAGTTTTGGTGTCATATGAATTACTGAGGGCACTCATTTGCTCAGACGCTGTTTTCATCAACAGCCACATCCCCAAACAACTCTCTTGTTGCCTAACAATGTATGAATGTTTCAACAGAAGTTAAAGAAAGGCAGCAGGGAAGAATGACAATGTTTCACATTTTTATTTGAAATATTTTTATAGTTTGGCACATTTCCCCCTGGGGTAGACTGCACAGAAGGAGACTTTCTAGTAGAATAGAACATATTCTTTTCATGTGATTTATTAGCATTTCTCTGGGGGCAGGAGACACACATACAAAGCAGTTTTTTTATGTTGGGGACTAGCTTTTCCACTAGTTTTTGGTGTAGAGATTTGTACATGTTTTGTGTCCTTCCAGAAGATAGATACTGACCAGCGTACTCAGAAGGCCTGGTTCTTGGTGGCATTAAAAAAAAAAAAAAATTATTTATAGGAAAATAATCAATTTAACATTCAGATGTTTTATAGATCTAGTAAAAAAAGACTAATATCCTCTCCTTGCTAAATTTTCTGTTGTTCAAACATTGCCAAGCCATTTTACCCCTAGGTAATGGGTGCAGCATTACCTGTGTAGTGCAATGATTCTGACTTTATAGGTTTTAGGTCACGCTGTCATATATGACCAGGGTTAAACAGAGCGCCAGATTCTGCTCCTTGCTAAGCACTCCCCAGGGCCAGCTTTATACTGTTATGAGCACAGCAGAGCTAGTTCCCAGGAAGCACATGTGTCCACATCCCCCAGGTGCTAGTTCTGTGCTCAACTAAAGCTAGGTAGGCTTTAGCAAAAGCAGCATCTTGAGAAGTGGGGGAGGGGCACCACAGTAAGTGGGGTGCTTGAGGGGCAGGAGTACACATCGCCTGAGCACATGAGCCCAGGCACATATACTGTCCCTGCACTCCTTTTTATTGAAACTGTTCGCATGTTCTGGAACCAAGAACCAGCACATCTTCATGTACATGTCTGCAGGACATTCTTTGATAGGTAAGTAGGTAGAAAGATAATTATGGAGGTTAGTCTCACTTTTTTTTTTTGGGGGGGGGGGATTGTTTTATATATCCATAGTTTAAAATATTTTACTACATATTTTTCAGTTAGAGATTAATCTAATGGCCAAAGTGAAATTTACAAAGAACTGGATGAAACAGACTAAAGAGTAGACCTTTTATTATTTATTTTTATTTATTTCAGATTAGGATAAGGGTACATTAGGTTACATTGTCTGCATCTGTTAGGTAAAGTGCAAGCTGTAGTTGAGTCTTTCACCCAGGAGGTGTGCTGTGTACCTTACCTGGTGCCCATAGGTGAGAGCTCGCCAATCTCTCCCTCCCCTTCTCCCCTCCTCCCCCCACTTGAATTTAATTACGTTTTTGTCTCATGTATGGGGTGTAGTTGTTTATCTACTGGGCTCGTATTAGCTAAGAATAGACCTTTTAAGCGGAAGAAGATCCACTATTGAGTGTGAAGTGAATTTAACATTATCAAGAGAATTTTACCATGAATCCAAAGCATATGCATTTGGCTTTACAGTCCACACTTTGGTCTATTCTGGGAAGTCAGGATTATATATATATATATATATATATTTTTTTTTTTTTAATATTATGTTTCAACTGTAAGCTTGAAAAGCTATTTTTCAAACTTGATGTGAAGCTGTAAATTTTGAACACATGTATTTAACACCTGGGACCTTGTCAGATTTCCTGATGGGCGTCCTCAGAAACAGTGCTCTCAACCTTCCTCCACAGCCCCTGGTAGCAATTTGATAACTGTGTTTGAGGTTCCTGAGTTCTTGGTCAGCTCCTGGCTTTCTTCTGATTTGGTATCTAAGGGATATTCTTGAATGTTACATTTCCCACCTGTAATCCTTTATCTTTGACTTTACAGCAAAGTTGTTTGTAAGGTAGAGTTTCTGAAAGACCACCAACCCAGGGCAGGAAGAAGACTTCTGTGGACATAGGTAGAAAGTAGTGGGGTGGATGGTGAGTCCTGAAGGGCGCTAAGCAGTTTCTGGCCAAACCCAGTCAGGATGTCAAACAACAGCAAAACCAAAACATGTTTTCATGAGAGATGAGGATTAACACGAGAAAACAAGCCCATCATATACCCTTCCCACCCCACCTCCCCCCCCAAAAAAAAAAGAAAAAAAAGAAAAGAAAACTGAGCTTTTATTTTACTTAAAGAAAACTCTGATTGTGATTTCATAGTGTCTAATAACATTACTAAATAAATGTCAGACTGTATCTCACTAAGGCCTCTGACACTGCAACTTTCATCTATTTATAAAAGACTAACTGCTGTTAAAATTTATAGTTTCCTATAAATAGTTCATTTGATTTCTGTGTCCACATTATACTTGGAAAAGGTGTCTGACTAATGTCTGCTTTTTACTAGGCTGACCAGATGTTTGATGACAAACAGACCTAGTTGGTTTTTTTTTAATTGCCCACTAAGTAAGATGCTCGGCAGCTAGACAGTGGGCCCCATCTGGAAAATATGACGCTTGGAAAGAAGAATTTCTGTTAATAATTGAAATGCCTTCCCAAGTTATTTGTTTTCAGTTTTTATTTTTTCAGTGGTCTTACTTCATATCCACTGGAATCTCAGTCATCTTGACACATCATTCATATGAATTAAATACTTTAATATTGGCTCTAAAAACATTGGTAGAGTAGCCACACTGATAGTTTGACTCTTTCTAGACATGCATACATTTATGAGGAAAACTTATGTGTGCTTCTATTTGCAAATATTAAGATGGAAATCTCGTACTGACTGTGCGACTCCTCTGTCGTATAAGCGTCCATACTATCCCAGTTTTGTGTTAGCTATAGCAGAATACCACAGAATGGGTAATTTATACTGAACAGAAATGAATTGACTCATGGTTCTGAAGCCTGGGAAGGGTAAGATCGAGGGGCCAATATCTGGCAAGGGCCTTCCTGCTGGATCAGCGTGTGGTGCCAGGTGGAAGGGCGAAGAGAGAATGAGAGAGAAACCAGGGGACTAAACTCACCCTTCCCTGAGAATCCACTTTCACGATGAAGGCCCTCATTTGTTCAGGAAGGAAGCCCCTGTGGCTGAATAACCTCCCAGTGGGCCCCACCTCCTACCACTGCTCCCTGGGGGATAAGGTCCCAGCACATGTTTTGGGGGACACTCCTTAAACCAGACTATGCACAAACCAGGTGTTATGCATCCTTTTGAGGGGTGTGTGAACCACGCAGGATCGTCTGTTCTGCCACCTCGACCTTCTCGTTCTTGCTGTGGCTGATCTTGTGGCATCCTGAAGGCAGTCGCAGGTCAGGCGGTGGGACATGCAGCTGCTCTGCCGGCCACACTCCTCCACACCGCCGCTGCTGTGTGAGGATAGGACAGCGCAGCTCCCAGGGGGTACTCTCTCTGGCTGGGTGCGTGGATGACCCTGGAGGACCTGCAGAAGGCTGGCGTCTTCCTTTGTCCTCTCAGCACTGGAAGACGTCTCCTTCCAGGTTCTGGAAGTAGAACTGACTCTAAAATTACATTTCATAATCTGTAGTTTTGCTCAGTTGAAACTTGAATTTGGATATAATTTGGCATTGCTATTACTAGGAAAAAATTTTCCTTTTTCTGACAGCATCACAGTTTGGTGGACGGAACATAGGCTTTGCATCTGGACAGGCTATTCCTCATTATCTGCACAGACACCAAGGGAAGGGGCTCAATGTTAGGTCTGCTCAGGGCGCTGGGAAGATCCGAGGGTCTATTAGTCACCTGTCTGCTCTACTGGGGCCTGCTGGCACCACTCAGTATTGGTCTGGATCATGTCCTGAGCCCTGACCTGCAGATATATACTTGATATAGACTTTAAAACACAGATTGGACTAACCTGAATGATTGGTATGGAGAGACATAATAGCATCTCTAGATTTCTTTAGGATTAAACTGATTGATTTGTATAATACTGCTTAATTGAGAATTTTCAAAGGAGAAAATTGCTGCAATTTTGAGAGCAGGAAAAGAAAACAAAAACAAACAAAAACCTTCCAGTAGAGACACACTCAGGCAGTGATCTAGCCAAGTAACCACACAGACCTAGGCAAGCAGAACCAAGAGGCAGTTTGGTGGAGTTAGAAGAACACACATGTGGAAGGCAGACACAGCCAGTTTTGAGTACCTGTCCTGATTCATGGTGACCCAGGGTCAGTGAGTCTTACGTCTTCAAGCATTGGATTTCTTATTTGTAAGATGGTCACCATAAGAGATTAGATTCAGTGTTTGGAAGGCACTCAGCACAGCATTTGACCCATGGAAGACCATATAAAGATAGTAACTATTATATGAACACCATTATTCTATTACAGAATGACTTAATTCCCTTATATTATGAAAACATTCATTGCATGGGTCTTGAGTAAATATAAATACTTATTATAGGCAATGAGGTAAACCTCGAGTAAAAGCCAAAATAAAATCAATGGCATTCGTAGCTTATCAGAACACACACATTTCAGGAGGAGATACTAGTTATTTTGCCACATTTGATGTGAGTACAGAGAGGAAATCTATAGGCTGGATGCTAAAATCTCCATTTTTCCTTATTTTAAAAAAGAACTTTTGAGGTTTTCATGGACTACAGTGAATTAGATGGCCTGTTCTTGAATTCATCAATCCATGTGAAACATGGTTTTTAAAATGTTTCTTGACCCAGTTTTGAGGGTCTGGCTAGCAGCCAGTTAGCTCTCCTTCTTAGACAGCAGAAAAAGTCTACATGCTGACTACCTCCCTTGCTGGGCTCTTACATTTGGGGCCACGTGCACCCTGCCCTAACCACCCGGGTCCTGGTACTAGACAACCGGAGCTGTGCCCCAGGCCCTGGTATCCACTGAAATCATTCCCTCTAGTCAATCCCACACCTGCTTACCCTACTTCACCTGCTCCTTCCTGTAAAAACCACAGTAAATGTGGTCCTTCTCTCTGTCTGGTGACTGACCTTGGTAATCCCTGTGTGTCCTACCTTGTGACACAAACTCCCTCTTTAGGGAACTATAAATATGAATAAATTCTGTTTTAAATGGCTGTTGTTTCCTGATCTGTTGACCTTCACATACCTAAATGATAATAAATCTATTAAAGCAACCACTGTAGAATTGATGTTAAAAACAGCTTTTAATTTTGGCATTTTGGTGATGAGGACATCTTTCTGATGTGCACAGATGTGGATAGTTGAGTTTCTATGCACCTGCGTCCTACCTCCTACAGTAGGGACTGGTTTAAACCCAGCAGTTCATTTTCTTCTATTTCCTCATGCTGTATTGAAAATGAGAGTTTATTTTGAAGTAAAAATCACAAGGAAAAAAACCCCAGAAAAACAAAAACCAGAATTCTCGAGCTCCCCAGTTTTCATTCTCTGCCTTCCTCTCTTTATAATAACTGTTACATCACACCAAGAGTTATTCCAATATGGCTCAGAGTTTCGTGCTAACCTGACAGAGCATGTGTTTGTGAAGGGGCTTACATTACTATTTTTAGGGAATCTACAATTTTGAGTTTTCTCCTCTGGCTGAGTTTAAATTTTTAATTTTACTATGGCAGTCAATTGAGTTGAAATGTTTCCCTTGGATTAACAGAGAACCAGTGTGGGGGTTAGAATCCCCCACAGTTGAAGCCACGGGCATTGCAGCTTTATATTTCCATTGCCAAAAAATTTTTTTCTCTAACCTGAACTGGTGTGACCCTGACATTTCCCTTTTTATTTAAAAGAATGGGAATAGGGATAGTTCATTAGCTATTCATACTTCCCATGATGGTAGTAGTTTTTGAGTTTGACATTATTCTCTATCAGAAACTGTTTTCTTCCTCAAGGTTTTTAAAACTCTAATGATAAATGTTTATCTTATTACATGTGCAAATTTATTTTTGTGTTCAAAGTTTTCCAAAGAGATGGGATAGTTGAAAGCTTTTTCAAAATTTTAATGCAATTATTGCCAGAAAAATTGCATTTATTTTCCCGAGAATGATGTTTCATCATATCAAATGTCTGTAGGTTCTATAGTAGCTTTGTATGTAAGTGGGAACAGTGGGTGTATAGATGGTTAATTTACAACAGGACATTATCAGTATGGTGGCACTCAAGATACTGCTTAACCTGCAAGAATAATGATTAGCAGGTATCTAGGTCAGGTTGCTTGGATTACAATGCTGGTTCTAGAGCTAACTAGCTGTCTGTTCTGGGGTAAAATACTGTGCTTCAATCCAAACTGTGCTTTAATCCAATTAACAAATGTTAAAAGCACAATATGTGTTTATGATATTTATTATTTTTCTAGGTTGATGCAATGTTTCATAGAAAACTCAGTATGTTCTCAATAGGGGGGGACATTGTGCTAACCTCATCCTACTTCAAATAGTATGCAATTATTTATGAAATTTGAAGCCTATTAAAAATTTCTGTCACATTTTCTTTGTGATGTTTCAGTATTTGCCTTTATTGTATAAGATAAGACAGGAGGATTCTTATTTTTAAACAAAAATGTCAGCACAAGACTACCGTGCAGTAAATTTAGGCAGCATATTAAAATGTAAAAATAATTAGATCCTATTTAGAATAAAAGTCAGTATAAAATATAAAAATAATAACCATAGGAAATACCGATTGAGCACTTCTTTTGCAGCGGGCATTGCTCTCAGTGGGTCTTAACAGGTGATCTCATGTGATTATCATACTAACTAAACGAACTGATCTCTGGGATGAGACACACGGTGTGAAGGAGAAAACCAAGGAGTGGAGGGTGGGTAGGTTCCCTCCCCACATACTGAGTGTGGAGCCAAGTTTTAATCCAGGCTGCCTAACTCAGCTTTCACTCACTCGAGGATTAACCATCAAAAATAAAAGAGCAAATGTTTATTGATGATGTGTTTTCCTCCATGTTTCCTCTAATATTTAAGGCATGGTGGCATTTACAAGTAAAGCCAGGAGAAGGTACAGTAAAAGATTTATTGTAAGGATTACCCCAACCTCAACTGGTGGAATTGACTCTGGCCAGATAACGGGAAGGGAGAAGGTGATTTGGAACCTGTTGGTTGGTTATCGGGCATGCCCAGTTCTTGACTTCAACAGCATAACCAGTTCTTGACCTCAAGCACCACAAAAATGTCTGTTTTATTCTGGCGATTTACATCTTTCCTATCTTTTTTGCCAACTGGAGCCAGAACGTGGAGAGTGTTGGGGTTTCTTCTGTGACTCTGATCAGCAGATTGTCGATACACTGTCCAGCTCGCGAACCTGAAATTCCCTCTTACTTTTTGTTCTGTTTGAGGACCAACCAGATCAGCTTGTTGTGGGTCACCTGTGTGTAAGCAAAAGCGGGATCCGAGGGCACGTAATGAAGACATTTCTTCATTATGTCTTTGTTGATCTTGTTCTCACTGATGATGGTGGCAGGTCCCAGGCTGGAGTTAGCAATCTTGGGGGCTGCTGTGTTCATTGGCTTTTACAGGGTGAAACTTCTAGAAGTTTCCATTATGTTCTCAGATATATGTATGTGTGTGTGTGTGTGTGTGTACACACAGATGTATACATATATGTGCACACACATATATACACACACATATATATGGGAAAAATAGATATTTTAATATATGGATTTTCTCTTAAGGTTCTTAAAAACTTTAGAATCTGACATATATAATGTAATACTGTTTTTTATTAAAGTATTAAAAAATTACATACATTTCCCTTATGAGATATGCAAGGTGCAGTCTACCCCAAGGGACTTACAGCCCAGGACCTAATAATAACATTAAAATATATGCCTGATTATGATAGTAACATTACTTACTCCACAAATGATAATAATGATATTATCATTTTAACTTGATATAGTAAATTCGAATTTGAATAGTCTGTTATTTAAATTTGGATTGCCTTTTCAACTTCTTAGTTATGAAAAGGAGAGACATAAAAGCTTTTTTTTATGCTATGGAAGAGAGGGTGTTTTGGGTTGGTCAAGACCAGATATTTCTACTTGGAGGGCATGAAACACCAAGGAAACTGAGCTCTTGAGAGGATACCAGGCTCAGGAGGTATACCCAGATGGATATTTACTTACATTACCAAAAATCCTTTACATTTCTCTAAGAATTGTCTAGTGCAGTGCTTTTGATTTGGCTATGACAAAATAATAGTAGGTTTGTCACATGGTACCAGTTTTTTTCTCATTGTCTTTGCCCTATGTTCTTATGAGAATTAATACTGATAAATAGATTTTTAGGTTCATTTAGCAGAAAACAGGTGTGGCATTAATAATGTAAACAAAAAACTTTCTTTGAGACATAAATTATTATTTTGATTACACTCAAGATCTTTCCTGATAGGAACAGAATTGCTGGAAATTATTCAATATATTAAAAAGAAGGAAAATTACTATTTTGAACATTTCATTAGACTCTCAATTTCCTGGCAGTGTCACTGTTCTTGAGAGAATACCATCTATAAGAAGAACAGAGTTATTTCCAAGATTTATCAAGACCTTTGTTTAGAAAATAGTCAAATGATTTTCTGTTTGTCAAGTAAATACTTTACAACATAGTTAAAAATAACTGTTGGAAAACACTAATACAGGGTTTGAAATGCAGATTACACTCACAGCCATAATCAATGAGCTTGGTTTTAGGAGAGTTATTTCATAGGATTTTTTATTCTATCTATCAGGTTCCGTCTCCTATGTAGTTTCCACATTACAGCCATTTTTCTGCAGCTATGACAGATCACAATGTCAAATTCAGCTGGTAATCTCCAAGTCCCCACAGACCACGGTGGTGCACAGACGGGAAAGATACATTTTTGTGTCGAGGATAACGAGCATCTTTTTTTCCTCCTGCAATTTTCACTGTGGTGCTTTGTTTGCCTGTTGATCTCAAACAATTCTTTCCATGTGACACGCTTTGTCTTTCACAGGGTTCTTTATTCTCCCCCTCAAACCTTACAACCCAGGATGACTACGGAAATTGGAAATCAACATGAAAATAGAATTCCAACGTGGTGACATAGGAAAATAATGATGAAGGAAATGATGAGCTCAGTTTTGATGTATTATTTAGAAATCTCACATTGCTGTCATGAAGCTCTTCCCTTGAGTATGACGAGCTGTGACAGTAGGAAGTGTAGTGACGGCAGGTGGGGAGAATCGTGTTAAATATGCCTTTTTTTCTCTTATGCTTTTGTGTACTTGCTCAGGGGTCAAGAAAGAAAAAAAAAAGAAAAAAAAGAGTAAGAAATAATAATAATAATAAAAACAATTGCACTGGAATGACTTATAATGGTGACACTGTTCCAGAGCATTGTACTTTATAGGTAGTGACTCATTAATTATTTGTCTATTTGTCAGGAATCATTTGCTACATACTTGTTGTGCCTTTGGCTTCACTGTGTGAATACGAGTTATATTTTACTTCATTAATAATGCTCTTCTGCACTGTAAGACAAGAGACTCAGAAACAAGTGTGTATGGTCATATAGCCAGCATAGTGAGCTTTCACTGATAAGGTAACGAAGAGTGCGGAAGGATATTTTAAAGCAAGAAGCCATTTTTTCTACTTCAACCTAGACAGTATTGAAAAGATAAGATTTCATTCATTTTGGCTACAGAAATCCCAGGTAATTCCACAGTATAATTAGAGACATTTATTGAAAGATTCCTCTGTGCCCACACAGCCATATCATGTATATAGAACCTATACAAATGTGTATTTTTAATTAAACAAAAAAAAACAGGTTACCCCAAGGTGAAACTGCCTCCAATTTCATTATCTACCTTACCTTCTTTTTATTACTCTTTTGTCCTCCCTAAGAAATTAGTTAGCAACTAATTTCTAAACTAATTTCTTTCAGAACTTGCTCTGGGAAATTGGAGATCACTCTTAGGTAGGTTTTAGCAGTAAAAGGTTCAGAGCATCATTCTATGAATGGCCACATCTAGGACCTGAAAGGAAATGTGGCCTCTGCGTGAATTTGTATGTGGAACGTAAGGTCTCTAAATGAGGCACGAGACTGTTGGAAGTGAGTGTCCAATACTGCTTTGCTTTGAGACGTGGTGTGAGCAACCAACGTCTATGGGACGGCTTACCAGGTGTTGGCAGGTGGGTTTATATTTAACATCAAATAACAAAATTAGGTGATAAAAATGAAAATATTAGAAGAAGATAGCACTTGGGGAATGATGGAAGAGCAATCCAGATGAGATAAGACTTTCGGTAAAGGTTAACCTGCCCAACTGATGAGGAAAAATTGGGATGAGAATAACCACAAGATAGTGCAGAAAATTATTATACTTAAATTGAGTGTTTAGGTGAAGACATAAAGTAAGAGAAAAGAAATTCCTTCAGATGAACCACATTTGGAAGCATCCTTTAGAATATTTTAATGATATTATAAAATATTGTGGACACATGCAATCAGAAATAATTTGTAAATGTCACTAATGATGCTATTTACTCAATGAACTGAAATTTTAGGTAACATTGAAGTGTAAAAGAAAACACACAGAGTTTGGGGTATTCTGTCTTCTTCATGCAAGATAGTGAATAAAAGGGGCAAAAGCTTCTCTTCATATCTTCCAACTGTGTCCAGCCAATAGTGAAAGGCGGGGATGCACACACCAGACCGGGAAATTTGGGGGATTGATCTCAGAGCTGCTGTTACGGCCTCGGCTCTGGAGGAGTCTGGTTGAAGCTACTGGGAGATGCTTAGGTAAACTTCTGATTAGCTGAGAGGGGTGTTAATCACCAGAACTCAAAATTCTAAGCCAGAAAATCTAAGAAAGTTTGTGACAGAGAATGATGCAGGTGCCTTTATGCTCAGAGCATAGAGAAACAGCCGAGAATCTTATCACTTGTTCTCTGGCCAAAGTATGTCTCATTCCCAGATTCCAGGCCCCCCCCCCCCCCACACACACACAGAAGCCTAAACATCATTGTAATAATCAATGAGATAATATAGGTAACATAAATTCTTACTTTAAGCTAGACTAGAGGATCTAATTTCTTGAGTGTTAAATTGTTGCAATCAGTTTATTCATTCATCTTATGTATAGTTTCTGAAGTAATCACTTTATATGAAAGGATGTTAGAGATTGTGAAACGATAGATTTCTGTGCTTTCCGGAAAATATAAATTCGTGCACTTTTGTCTTGTATCTTGTCTTGTCTTAAAAGTAGTAACAAAAACAAAGCCAGAGGCATCACCCTACCAGACCTCAGGCTATATTACAAGTCCACAGGAATCAAAACTGCATGGTATTGGCTCAAAAATAGAGACATAGACATTGGGAAAACCAAGAGATGAAACCAGTCTCTGCATGCCTTCTGATCTTTGATAAACTACACAAAAGCATATTGTGGGAAACGAATCCCTACTTAACAAATGGGGTTGGGAGAACTGGATAACCACATGTAAAAGACTGAAACTGGACCCATACTTTTCACCACTTAAAAAAATTGACTCAAAGTGGATTCAAGATTTAAATCTAAGGCATGAAACAACAAAAATCCTTGAAGAAAGTGTGGAAAAAACACTTGAAGATATCAGCTTGGGGAAAGATGTGATGAAGAAGACTTCCGTGGCAATTGCAACAACAACAAAAATTAACAAACAGGACTTAATTAAGCTGAAAAGCTTCTGCACAACTAAGGACACAACAATCAAAGCAAATAGACAACCTTCAGAATGGGAGAATATATTTGCGTTTTTAAGAATCTGACAAAGACTTGATAATTAGGATCTATAGAGAACTCAAATTAATCAACAACAACAATGAAAAAGAGCAACACAGTCCTATCTATCACTGGGCAAGAGATATGAACAGAAGCTTCTCTGAGGAAGACAGATAAATGGCTAACGAACAAAACTGTTCTTCATCCCTATTCATCAGAGAAATGCAAATCAAAACCACCCTGAGATATCACCTAACCCCAGTAAGATTAGCCTACCTTACAAAAGCCCAAAGTTGCAGATGCTGGCATGGATGTGGAGAAAAGAGAACACTTTTTTACTGTCAGTGGGACTGCAAACTCATACAGCCTCGTTGGAAAGAAGTATGGAGAATCCTGAAAGAACTCAAATTAGACCTCCCATTTGACCCCACAATTCCACTTCTAGGCCTACACCTAGAAGAAAAAAAATCATTTTCTATGGTTATATAAAATCATTCATTATAAGGACATATGTACTAGATTGTTTATTGCAGCTTAATTTACAATAGCCAAGATGTGGAAACAAGGTAAATACCCATCAATTCAGGCATGGATTAACAAACTGTGGTACATGCACACCATGGAATACTGTTCAGCCATAAAAAATGGTGACTTCACGTCTTTTATATGAACCTGGATGGAGTTGAGACACATTCTTGGTAAAGCATCACAAGAATGGAGAAGCAAGAATCCAATGTACTCAATGCTAATAGAAAGCCAGTAGTTGATCTAATTCATGCTCACATAGGAGAAAAACTCATTTCAATTCAAGTTGAATTGAGAGGGGTGGGGGGGGTTTGGGGTGTTCCCCCTGAATGGGCACAATGTAGGAGAGTGTGGCCCACCTGGGTGCAGGACTTAATAAATTTAAATATTGAGATTGGATTGTTTGTACTGTCACCATAACCTAAAATTAAAAAAAAAAAAAGTTTCGAAGTTTAGTTTTATTTATGTCTCTAGGTTTTGAGTCATAATCCTTGTGATAGTATTTGCTTGTTTGAGAAGACATACTAGGTGAAGGATCTTTATTCTAATTCATTTCACCTATTTTATAACTGCAGTGATGGTGCGTAGCTGTTGGTGCAATTGGAATTCATGGTGCCTTTGTCCATTTCATATGCGTTTGTTGAATGTCTGCCAAGTGCCAGTGTTCCCGGTATGGAGAGGGATGGGTATGACAGATCAAGGCTTCATGGCGCTTACTTCCTAGTAGGAGAGAGAAACAGTCATAGCAAAACATCAGGGTGTGATCAGTGCTAGGAGGGAAAACGGGGGCCTGGTGAATGACCTGGTCAGGGAAGGTGCCTCATTTGATGCTATATCCTCGTCAGGTCTCTGATGACGCAACATTTAAACAAGGAACTGGATAAACAGAAGAAACATGTCTTATTAAGATCAGAGAATAGATTTTCTCTGATTGCCCTGCACATGCTTTACTCTAAAATGCCATCCCGTACCCTTATCTCTTCTGTCCTTTACTGCTTTCTCCTGGGTGTAAATTTTGTAATTTATTCATCACACTAGGGGTCTATATTGTTGGATTTTGTGATGTTGATCGTAAATTCCTCAGCTGATTGCAGCTGACAGATTTCTCTCTAGTTTTGACAATGGGATATGTTCACTCTTTTTTTTTTTTAATTTATTTATTTTTTATTAGTATTAGATCATAGCTGTGTACATTAATGCAATCATGGGGCACCATACACTGGTGTTCTAAACAGTTTGACACATTTTCATCACTCTGGTTAACATAGCCTTCTGGGCATTTTCTTAGTTATTGTGTTAAGACAATCATATTCTGCATTCACTAAGTTTCACATGTACGCTTGTAAGATGCACTGCAGGTTCACTCTTGTTATAATCTCTGTGGTTCATTTTCTGGGAGAATATCTCCCCAAAGGAAGGTAAGGGGAGAAGTGGTTACCAGGGGGTGTGTGCAAGGTGAAAATTCATGTTCTCACATGACAAAACTTTTCATTTACTTCCAAATCTGAATTAACCATCAAAGCAGGTATGGATTAATCATTTGCAGAACAGAGAATGGGTTAAAAAAGCTGAAGAACAAGGGTGTAGCCCTTTTCTCAGACAGATTCTCATTCTTTTTGTTTTATTTTATAAAAAATAATAAATTCTAAGCCAATGACCACTCCCTTGAAAAAGACTGTACTCTTGGAACCATTAATATTTTATTGTAATTGTGTAAATTCTTTAAGAGAATGTTTCTCTGGAGGATCTGGCTCCGTGCTACATTACTTGAAGAGGAATCAATATACTTTCACAGTCTCCATAAGGTAATCCTTGTGTCGGAGCAGAGACTCACAGTGGCCTACCTTACTTGGACCTTTCCCTCTGTTGGTGGAATTTGTTAAAAGCTGTTTACCTTGTTGCTTGAATTTTTTTAAAAGCTTGAGGGAAAATAGTACAAGTCTTACTCAGCTGGAAGATAAATTCAGAAAAGGAAATATGCTGCGTTTTGTGTATAATCCATGTGCCAAGGCCCAAAGAGCCCTGTGGGTAAGCCTCCCAATACAATTTTTTTTCTTTACTTAAGGTATTGCCTGTTAATTTGCATGTATGAATTTCAAAAAGTCCCACTGATGTCAAAGGTGAGGAATTATTTATACTTCTATTATCAGAAAATTAAAAATGTGCATCTGTTAAGCCACTGGAATTCTATCCCATTGCATATAATCACTAAAATTAAAAATGAACTTCTCAGGAAAATAGAGTCCCAGCACAGAAGTTGAGCGTAGTACTTTTGACATTTAAGGCAGTTACTTAATCAAATGGATTACTGTCTCTGGGTGTAGCCTATGGCAATTCACAGGTGTTAAATTAGCTTGAGACAGATTCCCCCATTGCTTTTTAATGGAAAACTAGGACATTTGGAGATTTGCACATGGAAAATAAACATAAATCAAGTATAAGGGATACTGAGTATAGTCTAAGCATAGTTAGTTTTTAGTTTTCTGGGCATGCACAATTCTGTGCCAATTGAACTGCCCGATGTCATTGCTATTTCATTTCAAAATAATAATGCAACAGTTTCAACATTTTAGCTTTCACCTTCTTCATAACCAGAGGAACTATTCAAATGCTTTTGATGTGATAGTAAAGTGATTCTGTCTTTTGAGAATGACAATCAGTGCCTTTGTGATTTCACAGTATAAAGTATTTGAAAGATAGAGATGTGGGGATGAGTGGCCTGTGATGATATTGAATCGCTCGGGTATGTTTCTGAACAGTTAGGAACAGAGAGAGGAAACACAAAGGCAGACTAGAAAGAGTTCTTTTTACCCCAGGGATTTTTTGAGTTTCTTGGTGCATATGGATTTTAGACAATTTTTTATTTGGATTTGATTTATTAGTTTGACCTTGAAAAGATAGGATGGAGTATAGTTTTGCAGTCATAACATGAGCAGAGTTGGGGCATTAAATGTTCATGTGCACACATTGTTTACAGGTAGCAAATTTTATGGGTTAGCTATACACCACTGGCTCGATAAAATCCTGGTGAGCATTTCAAATCTATTGTTATTCCATAAAGCCAAAATATCTGACCTGAAATCACAGCACAGATTTATTTTGTCAGTGGAGATGTAGGAAGGAAAAGTAGGCTGGTGCCATTTGTTTCGTTTCAAAGTCTTAGTTCAGCTTCTGCCTATATTCCCATATGAGAAAGAGAGCTGTGAAAACCATCACCTTTTCAGTATAAAAAGTGGCAATCATTCAAGAATACCATCTTTCACGAGTATTCACCATATTCTTCATCCAAGGAATACAATGGGAGGATGAATGAATGCGTACATGAATCAACTCATTTGTGTAAACAGGAATTTGAGGGATTGTGAGGGTGATGATGGCGACTTAGAAGAAATCTCATTGGGTGTATTTGGTGATCCAAACATTCAAAAAAAATCCCTCTCTTGAAAAACTTTAGCTACTTGTTACAACATTAAAAATCTTTGAAGCCACTCGTTTCTTTTAAATGTATTGATTCTTTTGCTAATTGGTAACTCTTCTGTATTTGTTGTTGCAGTTATGCTGGTCCTCACTGACCGGTCCCTGCTTTGTATTCAGCTGCTTTTACAAAGAGATGCTGCTCCTATCTGCCTTAGGAGAAGCAAAGGAATCCATGGCAGCCCTCAAACTGAAAGAGAACATTTGCATGGGAGAGGGTAGATAACCACCTTTGCTTCTCATTTGTAACAGCCTGAGGTTTCCCCAGGAAAAAGAGTGTAGCAAGCAAGCCATGGGTTGAATTCAAATTTAAGACTTCCGTCTTCCTAAAGTCTTGTTCAGTTTATTAAGTGTCTGGCCTCCTGCTGAGTAAGATAGAGATGAAGAGATCATGGTTTTCCTGGGGGTTTGAAACCCAGGTTAAACAGACATCAGAAAGGAATTCTCAGATGAATTTTCAGTAAGTGCATCGACAGTCTTAGAAATTCGAACTTCAACAAATTCAACATTCTTTTCAATTAATGTCAAAACATCAGCTAGCTTGCAGGTCTGTTATACTAATGTGATTTCTATATTCTGTGGGTTTTGGCATGGCCCTGTTGGAGGTGAGGCTTAATTGTCATTTTTTTTTGAATATCCACTGAACAGTTTTAGAAATATTTTTTACCTTTTTACTTGCCCCGAGGTTATTCTAATATGAAACCTTCTTGGTTTGTAATACACTGCAACTGCATTCAAGGTTGACTCAGTAACTAGTTTAGAAAATCTTTCCTGAGGAAAATATAGACAGTTTTTAAGTTTGACAGCGTATTATACATACACATTCTTTGTGAGGGAAGCAGTTGAAATTGCTTGCTTCTGATTGCTTCTGGAATGCTTCTTGTTATAGGATCGTTCACATCATTTACAAAGAACACAGTCCGACCCATGGCCTACTGTGGATGGGGAACAGACTCTGAGAAGTAATATCTTTTGTTTCAGCTCATCCTGTGTTCTCAATAATTTCATGCTCTCAGCCTTGTAGGATCACAGAGCTTAGCAGTATCGGGTACACAGAATATGAATAGTGGTATTGAGTGAAGGAACACAGAGGAATGAGTATGTGATGAATGCAACTTCGTGGTGTAGCTTGTGTGGTTTGTGAAATGCTTGCAATTTCTGAGTGAAGGCTTTGGGGTGACTAGATGTCTGAGGTGGAAACATGAAATCTGCAAAGAGGAGGCGCAGAGCCAGATGTGCAGAGGGAACCTTTCCGGACATCCCAGCCTATTAACAACACATGCACACAAATGTGCTTGTAACCCCGGGAGGAAATTTTAAAAGAAGAATAATAAATATAATACAATGAAATATAAATGTACGATCATGTGACAGACTCAAGGATCATTTCACATTTCTGTTTTGTAAGGTTAATTTAAATTTTGATAAACTAAGTTGAATTTCTTATTTCTGCATTTGTTAGCATATATTGGATGACTCACTTAAGAACAGAACTCTCATCTAGAGGCGGCCCTCATGGTGGCCATGAAAATGCACTACTTAGATCTTCCACTGCAGGTGCATGACTAACTGAGGACCTAGCTAATCATCCCTGGATACTCCACCACATCCACCTCAAGGTCATGCTTCTGACAGGCTGTCCCAAGTCAGTCACCCTTGCTGGCTGGGATGCAAGATACTAAGACAGACTCATTCTGATGAGACATGAGACTCATCCTAAGAGTGACTTTGGCTTGAGGATTCCTCATTGACCCAAGTGAACTCTTCTTGAATCGCTCTGCAGTCCAATGCACCACTACTCAATGCACCTTCCTTTCCTCTTTCCTTCTATAGGAATCAGATTTGAATTGTAATCTGAAGGCTCTTCTTACTTTTTCTGCTCCCTTTCTCAACAAATCTCTTGCATATATAAAATTACTTTGCTCTTCAGTGGCAGGTGCCAATTTATGCAAACAGTAATAAGACCCATCTAAAAACTTGGCCAAAATTTGAAGAGTTGGGACTTGCCCACCCACCCCTGAGCAGATGAAGAGCACAACGTTCTGAGTGGCAGATGGGGCCTGGGTAGTCCCTGGCACTTGACAGCAGCCTGATTGCTGCAGTGTCTTGCAGGTGCAATGCCTCAGGCATTGGAAAGATATGGGAGGGGAAGGTGGCCATTCATCTGAAGATAGCAATCAGCTGATTCAGGGTGACTTGGGTCACTATGCGCTGCAGACAGATAACAAAGAATTCAGGGTCTTTAACATGTTGGTAAAGGCTAACTGTGATGACCAGAGAGCCCCTGTGTTGGCTTACAACGAAGCCATTGATCCTGAAGTGGTGGAAGAGACCTAGATGGATAGCAGACTAAAATTTGTATGGTTAAAGTCACAGGCTTCAGATGCTTGAGGGCTGAGCTAAAGCAGATCTGTAATGCTAAGGTCAGGCCATGATGGGAAAATGTGGGACCCTGAAATATGTGGTGAGGATGTGTGGATGGATGCCTCTGGAGAGTCTGGCTCTGTGGACACCATAACCTCAGTGCTTGCAGAGAGGCCCAACCCTCCCTTTTAGAACCTGATGGAAGATGCTGCAGTGCCCTCTCCCCTGCGAAGCAGTAGGTGTCTATCTCAGGAGATGCCCCTCCCTCCTCTCACAGCACCTGTATTAACCATGCCTCCAGTTTCTGTGTCAGGTAAGATGAAGACCTCAAGAGCACCCAGACAACTCAGCATTCAACCAAGCTAGTAATGACTCAGTGGTGGCAGGGACCCTGGCCTAAGAAGTCAGGGGTGGCAGCAGGGTGATGGTTACAGAGCTGAGTCAGTATCATCTGTGGGGTGTTGGAGCACTGGAGTAATAGGAACTGGGTGATGACTCAGTGGTGCTGTTATTCAGCATGGTCCAGATGGAGTATGACACTCTCAGAAAAGGAGAATCTTCATCCTCCAGCCTACTCATGGTGCAGCTTGGTTACCACTTCCTGATACCTCTTTATGGATTTCCCAGGCTTTGTATGAATCTCAGCCAAAGATGATCCAGATGTGGGGTGATGAAAGAGACTGAACCCTCAAATATCTGAATGAATTCATCAATGTTCCTGGAGAAACTACCTAATTCCCCTGGAAAAAAGGTATTCCTTTGAAGAACTATGGTCTGTTGCCTCCTGGTACCTCCAGAAAGGACTATTATGCCTGCACCTGTTCTATATCACCTGTTCTGTCCATCACACAGACAGATGGTAGGGCTACCATTCTGTACAAGATTTAAGGGCCATTAGTAAGATTTTACTTTCCTGCTTTCCTTTTGCTCCCAGCTGTCCTCAATCCTTGACCCACTGCTTACTTTACAGTGAATGGCCCATGCTCACTGTTCATTAGTAATTCCTTCTTTCCAGGGTCACTGCATCTATTTGCCTTCACTGAGAAAACTCAATGGTACACATGGACATTGATGACCGAGGTTCACGGGAGTCTCCTCTTACTTCTTGCAAAGACTCAACTATACATGAATTGTTAGAAACATCCAATTCTCCGAGGACTCTACTCCAATACCATATATCAATAATCTATTGTTTGTCCTCCAGATTGAGAATTGATTTCTTCCACTTGCTGACAGTATTAGCATACAGGGACATGAAGTCTCTAAGGATAAATCCCAATTCTATCAGGCCCAAGTGTATTTTCTTGGCAATGACATCAAACCAAAATTAAGAGCTTTTCTCTTCAGAGATTGAAAGTTATTCAAGACTTTCCTGGCCTATTACCTATTACCCTTCTAACTTAGAAGATTTCAGGTTCCCTGGGCCAGCTGTTTCCTCCTATGGGCTAACGAAATTTGATGTCCCTGAGCCCTTACATTACACAGGCTCACTAAAGCACATTTTTCACAACTTAAAGAATTCTCCAATGATAGCAAAGGTTTATTTCTATTGGTACATTAGGACAAGTTTTGGGGATTCTAACTTAAAAGAACAGGCGTCAGAGACTCACTGCTTATTATAGCTTCACATTGATTTTGTGACAAAAGCCTGCCCTTCTTGTATGTGCACAGTGGCTACAGTTAAGGGTCAACTGAGGCCCCTGCTGACTTAGTCTTAAGATTTCCACTTCCCCTTGGTCCCTCATACCAGTCAGAACTTCGTTTAGAATGAAACCTCCTGGCATTTTTATATTACTAGACCAATCCTTTGAAATCTTTTATTCTTGGTGAGTATGTTTATTGCCTTGAATGCAGTGGTTGCATCTCAGGTATATGAATATGTCCAAATGCATCAAATTATATACATTAAACATGTGACTTTTTTTGCACACCAATTATACCTCAATAAAGCTGTAAAAAAGCAACATTTTACCTGTAGGTGTTTCTAATCCATTGCTGCAAAACTATGCAATCTATTAATCTTCTTTCTTTCGCATAAAGGGGAAAACTCCTGACTATCACGCCTTTCTTGGGAGTTTTCCTTGCTTTTACCTGGCTTTTTTGAAATCTTTTTAGACTTTCTAAATGGTGAATTATTTTTGGATGAGACCTGTTTGACACATGAACAAAGACGTCATCAAGCTGGATATGCAATCAGATCCTACTACCACTTGTTCAAATTCAACTCTCCCCAAGATATTAAATCTTCAGAAGGTGCCAACACTGTAGCCTTTACCTATAGATACGTGAGAGAGAAATGACTGGATAGAATCACTTTTGTAGTGGTGCGAGATTTTGGTGTGCTTTAGAGGAAATGTCACTTCTTGATTGTAGCTGGTATATTCCAACTAAACAAGGCAGCCGCATAAAAGCAGTTTCGGGAAGCAAATGTTCATGTTGCAGCAGATTAATATACTAAGCAAGCTATGTTAACAAACCCAGTTGCCCTCAAGCCCTAAATGCAAAGCCAAAAGGAATTCTTGACTATTGGCATCAGGTCTTGAGTCAATTCCAGAATCAAACACCTGATTCTGAAATAACACACAGAGAAAACCCATATTGTTGGCTGCACTCAGATGGCATCTGGCGGTACCAAGACGAGTTTTTTGGTCTTCATTGAGATGCTGGAATACAGGCACTACATAAAAGACAGCTGTAATCATTCATGGAAAAGAAAACTAAAGACACATCCTAAAGAAGTGTTGATGTGGAAACCTCAATGAGATTGAAGAGCATGTTTTCAGCCAATGTTCCAGCTGCCACAGCCCAAACCCTATGTAAACTCAAAGATGAGAAAAGGGCATGGCCCAAAACATGTAGGCTGTTGAGAATACCTGCTAATAGATTTCATTCAGTTGATCCTTTGTGCGACTGGGGATATGTTCTTAATCTCAGATTAGTGCATGTTTTCTGGTTGGCTGGAGTCATAAGTAAGAGTTCTGACAGCAGTTAAGCAGCTGTCAAACTTTGTATTCCCTACCTAAGTAATATCCCTCAGCTTATCTTGTTCTGGGGTATCCATGCCACCAAAACAGAAATTCTGGAACCATGAAGCTTTGCCTGTCACCCCAGAGCCTCATTGTTTCAAGCACCACCCACCCTCAGAGAAATCAGGAGCCATAAAAATGGAAGCTTGTA
Organism: Loris lydekkerianus; assembly: GCA_963574355.1. NCBI lineage: Eukaryota > Metazoa > Chordata > Mammalia > Primates > Lorisidae > Loris > Loris lydekkerianus. The sequence continues at coordinate 22,009 of CAUYPK010062099.1, forward strand.
ACTCCATCCAGGTGAACATAAAAGATGTGAAGTTTCCATCTTTTGTTATGGAAAAAATATCCAATGTACTCAATAATAATATGAAACCAAAATATAAACAACTAGTGTGTGCATGAATGATAAAACACAGATATAATCTAGCAAGGGGGAGGGGAGAAGGGAGAGTGCAGGGAGGGAGGGGGGGCGATTGGCGGGATCTCACCTAATGTGCAGGATGTGAGGGTATTCAGCACATCCTCTGGGTGAAAGGCTCAGGTACAACTTGAACTTAACATTAGAATTGAAAACAGTATAACCTAAATATTTGTTTCCTCATATTAATTTGCAATAAAAAAACAGGAACTTGCAAAACTCTAAGTGACTTGTGATGCTCTGGTTAAAGGTTAGACTGTAAGCTCTCAGTCTCTTAGGTCCCCTAAGAACTCATGGACCCTCCCCATGTAAGCTGGTTACTAGATGCTCATGTCCATGGGAACATCACTCTTGATCCTCCACTCTGCTCCTTCACAGGCTGATATAGGCAAAAGCTGTACAACTTAAGGTCGAGCTTGTTTTGAATGAGCCCCTGTGGCTTTTCCAAAAGATAAATCACAGAAAGCACCACTGCACCTTCATCCTGGAGACGGCTCTGAAGAGACCAACGTAAGACTGTTCTTCAACCTGATTAAAAGGCACTCTGCACCAAGAATCATGCAGTGACACCCCAGGGAACTGTCCCTTGGGGTCATGTCTCTTAGTTAAAAAGTCACCCCTATATCTGTGCCAGTGTGAGCTCCCACACCAAGAATCTCTTCAAAGTCAGAGAAACTCTGATGGCAGCTGTCACCAACCAGGCTGAGGCTGCTATGAAGGGGCTGTGTAGACCAGGAGTTTTGGGGGGAAAAACCTCAAAAAACTATAAGATTTGGTCAAATGATAAACCCCAGACTCTCCATGGACCAAGAAGTGACACATGACTTTACCCCACAACCATCTCTTCTCTCATTTATTAGCAGCCCCGGTGTGAGCTTAGTGCCAACCCCGCTGATAAAGCAAAATGCTTGACCAAGGCTCCCAATCCGTGAGCACTATCCCTCCCTATTCTAAGACTCGTCCTTGATGAAGCATTCCTGAAACTAATGGAAATTCAGTGGGCACTCTTTCTAAAGTTGTATAATACCTTTTTATCTTTTTTCCTTCCTCAGAATAAAGTGCGTGTACACACACATACACACACACACAAACACACACTCTCCCCTCCACCCCAGGGTCCACCTGAAATGCTCTCTCCTGCCTGGTTAACTCCTGTTCTTTCTTCAGCTCTCAGAAAAGGCTCCGTGGCACCTTGTTAGATGCTGTTTTCCTTAACACATGTACTAATTTGTACTTATCTTTCAGTGTGATTCTCTGGTGCCTGCCTCCCTTCTCTAAGAAACTCCACATTTCACAAGGGCAAGAACTGGATCTGATTTGTTCCCATTGCATCCCTGGTCAATCACCACAAAGTCTGGCTTAGAGTAGCTCCTTGTAAAGGCTGAAATGTTAAAAGGGTGACATGAGCAAAGTAGCATGAATTAATTCAATCATAGCCGCAGATGGGAATAGGACCGGAAGATTTCAGTGACCTAAACTACAAATTTCTGCGTCCTCCCTGTAGCAGAGAGGCTTTGGCCCTGGGCTTCATTTCATGGCTAGTGGAGCTTACTGGGTATTTCATTTCTCCTTCACACTGAAACATTGTTTTTTTTTTTTTTTTTTTTTTTTTGCAGTTTTTGGCTGGGGCTGGGTTTGAAACCACCACCTCTGGTATATGGGGCCAGCGCCCTACTCCTTTGAGCCACAGGCGCCGCCCTGAAACATTCTTTTTTTAAGATACGTTAGTATATATAACCAAAGAATCACGAGGTTTTGCTGATCTGACAGCTCAGGGGAAAGAGGAAAAGGAGGAAGAGGCAACATTCACATTGAGAAATATTTATAGTATAACAAAATATATTGCCTTACCTGTATTGTTTTTGGAAATAATTTGACTTAGTTCATTTATGCGTCTGGAGTTACCATACTGCAGTCTGGCCGAAATGCTCTGAGTTTTGCCTGCTTGGGGAGGGCCTCAAGTATGGCATGATGTGTTTTTCATGCCCTTTTAGAAGAAAAATTGTGAGCTGTCGTAACATGGCTCTCAATGGAAAGATAATGTCAAAACTTCTTATAAAACACTGTAGGATATTTCAGTTCTCTTAGCAAGAAAGAGTGCAAATTTAATTATGGATCAAAGTGCCTTCTGCATCAAGTAGAGAGAGATGGAATTGGAAATCCTGGGGTGCTGCTTATTGTTCAATATGTCAAGAAACTAGAAACTCAAATATCCAAGAGATCCAATTCATAACTGTTCCCAGGGTTTCTCCTATGTAAGAATGCTTCACACCATTCTATTTGAAAACAAAAAAGGTTAATGAATTTCTTGACAATGTGCCAAATTATTTAAGCCTATTTTTATGGTCTCAGGCAACACCTACAAACACACCCAGGAGATGCTGGTAATTTACTACCCATACTACACTTACTAACAGTGTGTTAACAGGCTGTCACTTATTACCATTTGGTCGCATCTTTCCTGGAGTTTCAAAGGTCTGTAACTAGAGCACTCCATAATAGCTGCACCTGCTAAACCCAGAACTGGGAAAACGAACGCCGGGGAGTGGCTCTCCCCTCACTCCTGGGTGAATTCTCAACCTTAGCTGGAACCTAATCACAGCATTGCTGCCATCCACTGTCTTTCTGTGGACAACCTTTAGCTGATAGAAGTAATTTTGTACTACTTTTAACATTTTTCATCCTAGATTACCAAGAACAGTAACCTGAGTCCACTTTCTCATTAATCTATCACACAGCCAAGACACAGAGGCCATTGGTAAGTGATAGCTGGTGAGTCAAAAATAGGGCTAATGACACAGCCTGTATCAGTGGTTCTCAACCTTTCTGATACCGCGATGTATTTTCATTGTTACAAAGGGGTTGCGACCCACAGGTTGAGAACCGCTGGTCCACATCCTTCATTAGACAGAAATAAAGTTAATGATTTTTTTTTTTTAACTTAGTGATTGAAAATTTGATCTAAAAGTAAGATTATTGGCTTTACTTATGATTTTTTTTTCTCATGACCGAGAATACTTAGAAATTTGTGTCTGAAAAAACACTTCATTAAGAAAATACTTTATACCCATATTTTCAATTTGGAAAGAAATGTCACTTAGCAACTTGCTCTAGTGACTGTGTTTATGATAGCTAGAATGGCTTCCCAAAGACATACACTCATGTCCAGAACCTGTGAGTATGTTACATGGTGTGGAAAAGGGGACCTTGAAGATGTAATTAAGTCTTGGGACTTTAGGAAAACTATGTTGAATTACTTGAGTGAACCTACTCTGATCACATATTGACCCTTAAAACAGAGAACTTTCTTGACCTTGAGGCAGGAGACAAAGGAAATGGAAGAAAAAGAACAGAGGTGTGGAAGAGACACTGAAAGTGTGGGAAGGACTCAATCTACAACCGGGGCGCCGGAAGCAGGCGCATCAGCCAAACACTCGTGTAAGTTAAAGTTATAATATTCTCAAAGGATATTATTATAAGGGAGAATATTCTCAAAGCCTGCTTACTTTGGAAAAGTGTCACAGAGTTTTATACCCTCCCCGCAGCCCCCCCACCCAAGTTACTATCCTTAGCTGTACGTCATCCAGCTCTCTAACCTCTACCTGAAAGGCTCAGTGTCGTGATGGCCTTCAAGGGGTCAGAACCAGGAGAGGGCTGGCTGGTGTGACTGTCCTATAAGTAGTTAGGTTATTAAGTAACTTTTATAGCTAACTGGATAGGGGGTTGAGTTGGTTTCTCCTCTTACAGACCCACAGTTTGAAGGATGCGGGGAGGAACAAGGTAAGGAAGGTGGGGACCGCTGGCCAACAGCCTACAACAAGCGGGGAATTTAGCCCCACAACTGCTTGAAATTGTATCCTGCTAACACCCTTCATGAACTTGGAAGTGCCATCTCCTCCAAAGCCTCCAGAGAGAACACGGCCCCGTCAACACCTTGATTTTTGGCCTTGAAATTCCTAGGAGAGGAAGGAGCCAAGCCATGCTGTACCTGGACTTCTACTGAACAGAAACTCTAAACAGTGTCCCTTTAAATCTCTACATTCGTGGTCATTTGTTAGGAGGGCAATAGAAAAGTAGCATATTGTTCTTGTCATTTTAAGACTTAGTATATTAAGTTAGTTGATGTATAAAATATTTTATGGAAAACATCTTTTTGTTGTTTTCTACAAAATGTTCCTATTTTTCAATAGAAAAAAAAAAACCCTTCAGAAATGAAAAGCTTTGAACTCTGTTGAAAATCTTGAAGAAATATATTCTGAGACGATTTCAAACTTGGCAAAATATGCCCTTCCATTCCTTGCCTTTACTTTCTTGCTTAACCAGGCAGGAAAACCCTCCCTGGAAAATTGGCAGCCGCGGGTGACGCTGCCTTGCTGGCGTTCATGTGGCACCTGCTGCAGTGTCCTTCCTTATATCTTGGCAACAGATTTTGCCCTGGAACGTTTTGTTCAGTGGTAGAAGTATAAAGAGAGGCAGGTTGTTGACAAACAGGAATTATTGTTTTTCTGAATCGGCCCTTTAAATTTAAAATGGAGCTTCAGAGAAGTGGGGATTCCTCTGCCAGCTTTGTTTTCAATCTCCTGGGGCTGAATGATACTACCCTTACGATTAGGTGCACATCACCCACTAATTCCACCTCCTCCTATGGGGTTCTTTGTGGTCTTTAGTGTTCAATAAAGGTTTCTAGACTGAATAGCGACACTAGGAGTCATTTTATTCTAAGTTTTTGGATGTATGTCATCCAGTGCTGACATTTTAACAGAGGTTTTTTTTTTTTTTTTTTTTTTTTTTTTTCCTTAAACTTGTGTAAGCTGGCACTGTGCTAGGCTTACTCTGTAGAATATCTCATATAATTTGGGCTGCCATTTCTGTACCTCACTGCAGGGAGGGTGTCCTGGATTTCTTACCTGTAGCAACACCTCTGCTCTTGTTCTATGAATAACACAATGACCTCTCCAAGTGCAGGATTTACCCTGGAGCAGGAGCCCAGGGAGCAGCAGTGACCCCTGTAGTTTTCTATTTCCCAGTGTTGACTACCCAGGGGGCTTGCTCTGGACTCCAGCAGTGCTGTGGCCAGCAGTAAGGGAAACTCTGAGTTCCTTAGGGGAAGTTCTGTGTTTAGCCATCCTTGAAAAGTGAATGGGCAAGTGAGGAGAGTAGCCCCTGGGAGCCAGGCCCTGAGGGATTTTAATTCCCTATGGAGATTAAAAGAAGATTCTTGAGTTATTTTTCAGAACAGGACAGGATGGAAAATGCAGAGAAGGGGGAGCTGAGAACTCAACTCTGACTGCCCTGAGTTTGTTCTGAATCCCCATCTACCCGACCAGGGGCCTGGAGCGAGTCACGCCCATTGTAACATTCCTTTATGTTAATCTAAAGCTCTGGTGTGTAAGTCTCCAGCTTCAGGATATCCCCCCTTTGGGGTCAGGCCAATGTGTAACCTCCATATAATGATTTCTGATTTTGCCTGCCTGGAAGGTACCCTAGCCTGCCTGCCTGCCTTCCTCTTTCCTCCCTCCCTCTCTTCTTTCTATTTCAAAATATTAAGGGGGTTCAAATACTTTAGTTTACATGGATCACTTTTGTAACGCTTGAAGGATTACAAAAGGGATCCATGGAGACGTGAACCCATCGTGGGGAGAGGGTTCACTGTACCCATTAGGTAGGTTTCTGCCTGTCTCCTCCTCCCTCTACCCCCTGGTTGATCTGATGGAACTGGAGACCATTCTCCAAGTATCTTAAGAATGGAGAAATGAACACCTTTTTCTTTAAAAAACCGTGGCCTGTAAGCCACTGGAGAATTTGGGTCGTAGATGCCCGTTCTCTTGGCATGGCACCACTTGGTCAAAATGCCTCTTTCTACCACTGCAACTCTCAGCTTCCATGTCTGCTTTTGCTGTGTTGGGTGAGCAGACCCCCACTCCTGAGGTGTGTCCGGGATAAATGAATGATGTCCATGAAACCAAACACTCTACTAGCCCCAAAGTCAAGTGAGGATATGTGAGTAATTTACAGGAGTAATTTAATTTTGAAATATATACCATATGTTACAGGTTCCTTATATTAAGGACATTGATATTGCTTTTGGAAAGTTTGAGACCAGAGTGCCAATATGCAAAGAATAATTAAATGTCAAATTTGACTTTTATTTTTGCCAGAGCAACTTTTCTCAGGCAGCAAAGGAGCCGCTCCTTTTGATGGTTACAAAAAAAGATCAGGGATGTAGACAGACATGTACATCTCCATGTACATATTCTTGTATAGTCTATATTCATTTAAAAATCATGAATAGCATAAATTATTTTTGATTCTTTCTTATGACACACAATGCTTGAGAATGTGGAACTGAAAAGAATTACATTATGAAATATTTTCTGCCTAAATTTTAAAGTTTGAAAGAAATGTCATTGACCCGTTTGTTACAGATTCAATATCATCAGCCTCAAAATTCATACACTGAAGTTTTAACTTCTCCCCCCAAACCTCATACCATCACCTGATTTGGGAAGTAGGTTAATTGCAAATGTAGTTAGTTGTTAAGATGAGATCATATCGGAGTGGGAGGCCTTTAACTGCATATGACTGATGTCCTTTTAAGAGAGGGACATTTGGGGTGGCGCCTGTGGCTCAAAGGAGTAGGGTGCCAGCCCCATATATTGGAGGTGGTGGATTCAAACCCGGTCCCGGCCAAAAAAAAGAAAAAGAAGAGAGGGACATTTGCCTGTTATCTCAACACTTGGGGAGGCCCAGGCAGGAAGATGCGTAGGATCACGTGATGCCAGGAATGTGAGACCACCCTGGCAACACAGTGAGGCCCCATGTCTATAAAGAATAAAAGAAATGAGCCAGGCGTGGTGGCACACACCTACAGTCCTAGCAATTGGGGAGGCTGAGGCAGGAAACTTGGAATTTGAGGCTGCAGTGAGCTATGATCATATCACTCCACTCCTACCTGGGCAACAGAGAAAGACCCTGTGTCTAAAAGAAAAAAAAAGGGGGAGGTTATTTGGACACAGCATGAGAGAGAATAGCATGTAAATGGGAGGGCGGGCGTCTTATACCAGCCAGGGGAGAGGCCCGGGAACAGGTGCTCTCTCACCATACTCAGAAGGAGCCAACTCTGCCGACACCATGGTTTCAGACCTCCAGCTCCTGGAGCTGTGAGACAACAACACATTTCCATTTAAGCTGCGCAATCTGTGCACTTTGTTATGGCAGCCCTAGAAAATTAACTCACATTTTTAAAATCACTTATCGTAACCTCAATAACTACTTTTGTGGTAGGCAGAATGGCTTCCTAAAAATCTTCACCCCTAATGCTCAGACCTGAGAATATGCTGTGTCACATGCCAGAAGGAACTGTATAGAAAAAATGTTATGTACCTTAAAATGGGGAGAATATGAGGATTATTTGGGATATTCATGCGCATGTAAGGAAAACAAAACCACAAAATAAGCTTCAGGGTTTCAGGTGGAAGAATTATGCTCCCTCTTTCCTGTCTTCTGAGGTAGAAATTCTAGCAGACTCAGGAGCCAAACAGGCAGCGTGTCATCTGAAATTTTAAAGCACAATGAGGACAATGCAGGATTTTTACATGGATCAGAATGGGTGAAAATAAATGACCCTAGGCCTAGTTTTTCCTGTTTTCATAAGGACTGTACATGAATGGGAAGGTACTGTAGTGCTTTATGTGTGTTTACTTCTCTACAGAAAACCCAATCACACACAGGTAGAGACCTATGTTGTTTACCAACAAATATTATTTTTGTTGTTTTGTTTTTTATGTATTTACTTAAAGGCTTTTCAAAGTGATTGCTTTTTCCTTAATATCTGCATCTTATTTTTCCACATCGATTGCTATAAACGCTTGCAGCATTTCTCATCTTTTGCCTTGTATTCTAAGCCCAGGAATTGCCCTATTGTTCCCCCTTTTTCTCTTTGTCCAGTTGACTATTACTTTCAAGTCCCTAACCTCACACTTACAGATGACCCTTTTGCATTTCCTCAGTGTCTTAATGTATCTCTCTTCCACCATAAGCCTGAGACAGATCTTTGGAAGCACACAAAACATCTTTTATGTCATCTTTTATCTCATCTTTTGTCAGAAAATTGGCTTAATGTCCATATCGTGGCCCCGTAGAATGCCGATGATCTCCCGAGGTGACATGTGTATGTGTGCGTGTGAGTGTGTGGCCCGGCACAGTGCTCTAAGACGTCTCCTTTGCTGTTGTCTTTTTATAGTATTTTGCCTCTAATGAGAAGTGATTGAACACATCCTTTTAAGCTTATTGATTGCAGATACATTTTTTAAAATCTCAAGTTGTATCTGAAAAATCACAGAGAAACAGTATTATTTTTCTAAAAACAATCAATACCTGTATAATTATTTTTTTACCAAATCAACTGAAAGTGTGAATATTGGAGGCAGGAAGTGGACTATTCCCTTAGTTAGCAAGTTATGAATTTATCTTTTTTGTCAACCTAAAGTCTGGGCTTAGAAAGCTGTGGAGACGTGTCCTGGAGCCCCGGCCTTCAGGTCAGGAGACACCTGCAGAGTAAGCTCCCCTCCCCACCTGAGCTCAGTGTCTCCTCACAGCTTCGGCCACAATTTAGGGGGGGCCCAGAGGTCAGGTCAGGAGGACGCTGTGCAGTAAAGGAGAGAACTTGCCTTGCCTTGCCGTGGGTGGTAAATTAATATTTTTGGAGTTATACAAAGGAGGTTTTATGGGTATCCCACTGATCTGAGAATTAATTCATTACTTATGGATTATTAATGAATGCTCAGCAAATAGATTTTTAAGATTGGCTAAGAAGAGGAAAATATATTGGCTCATGAAACTTCCCATTTTCGTTTTTGATCAGTGGGTGACTTTCAAAAACGTGTGCTGTGGCGGAAAAGGTCTTTCTTTTAAATGAAGATTTAAAATTGACAATTGTATAGGAAAATATCACTGTAAAAGCGTCATCATTTTAGTACTGAACAAGAGACGAAGGAATAGACTTCAGTTTTCAGGGGGCCATGGACACTAAGGAGGTAAAAAAAAAGAATCTCTACATTTCCGTAGGTTTGTAGAAAAGTCTCATTTTTAAATTCTAAGGTCTCATTTTACATAGAAAAGAAAAAAAAAATATTTATTCATGTGCCAAATGAAGAGAAGGAACATTGATATCTAAATGTTTACTCTGATGAGAGACAGGCTTTGCCTATGAGCTGTGTGTAGGGTTTGAGGCTTTAATTCTGATTTCTGTCATTTATTTTACTAAGACCCGAGCAGGCCTGCAGGTTTACAGCCAGTACCCCCAGAACAGCATCTCTGGGAGGGAGGGGCTTTGTTGGCCGGAGGCCTCAGGTACAGGCCGGCCTACCCCTCCGTGTGGTCCTTTTGTGCCCTGGTGCCTTTGGCCCAGGCCTGGCTGGTTCATCATACCATGTGTTGACGTGTTTGCTGTATTATTTGTAGGATCATTATGTGTTGCTGACAAACTTCTTATCTTTTTCTTATTTTTATTTTTGAGAATTTTATTTTATTTTATTTTTTATTAATCAGAGTTTGGCAACAACCTTCTTATCTTTAAGAAAAAAAGTGTGTCAGATCTACTCCTGCCGGGCAGCCAGCAGTCTGTATTCCTGCCATTAGAATCTCCTCTCAGGAGGAAAAGCTCAAGCGGGAAGAAACCTATTTACAAATCAGCAGAAGGAATCCCAGCTGGCTCTCGAGGATTGCTGAACACATGAAGGGAACCAAGAGCAGGAAAGAGAGAAATGAGGATGGATGGATGACAGAGCTGAGGGCGGGAAGAATACAGGGAGCTGAAGGGAAGCCGTCAAACAAAGCCTCGTGAGACGTTCCTGTCCTCAGCACATCCATGGAGAGTCAGGAGATGTGTAATCAATTAAAACTAACTTTTATAGGGAAAAAGGAATAATTCAAGAATAAGAAAGGGCCATAGACTGTATGAAAAAATTTGAAGAACACCCAAAATGCGGAGCAATAGAGTCAAAAATGAAAATAACAGGCCAGTCTATGCAGGTGTGAAATACTGCAGAGTTCCTTATGTGTGTGTCTCTGTGTGGGGGAATCTACCATGAGAGACGTGGAGTGACTATGAGGCTCCCGACTCCTGCTGCCCCACCCGAGGAATGCTGCAGAGTTCATTGTGTGTGTGTCTCTGAACTGGGGAATCTCTACCATGCGAGATGTGGAGAGAGTATGAGGCTCCCAACTCCTGCTGCCCCACCTAAGGCCAGCATGGGGGTGTCTGGGTGATGGTGGCCAGTGCTGCAGCCGAGAAGGGCTGTCTCTGGATCCCCACCTGCAGCACTTCATCTGCATGCCCTGGTGGCCGTGGAACCTCCCTTTCTATGTGACTTGTCTTGCTAGGAGAGTGGGTCTTTAGGAGCCCCCTGGATGGTGACCTTCTGTTGATCCAACTTTGGCATCCTGACCATGTTCTATGCAGAGCTATCAAGGCCAAGGCCTCCCGGCATCCTGGATCGAATCTCCTCAGAAACATTGATGATTTGTCGTTGCAGCATCTGGCTGCCAAGAATTCCAAATGCAATAAAGACAGCATGGACAGGAGGACATTTTTAAAGAAATTAAAAAATAATAATTTCTTACTTCTGGAGAAGGACCCAAATCTCCCCCCCATCCCCAACCGCCCCATTTCAGAATTTTAAAATATTAAGATGGTATGAGTATTATAGGTTACATGAATCATTTTGTAATGTCAGAGTCCTGGCTGTATTTGTGCCTGTCACCCCAATAGTGTTCATAATACCCTTTAGGTGGTTTATTCCCCTCCCTTCCTCCTCCTCCCCGAGATGTATTTCCCTCTGTGTACTTGAGTGCTCATCAGTTAATTCCAATATAATAGTGAGCACTTACAGTGTTTGTTTTATCATTCTGGGGATACTTCACCTAGGAGAATGGTCTCCAGCTCCATACAGATTGTTGTAAAAGGTATTATACTAAAAGAACCTAATAAATGAAAAAAGTGAACATAAACCCAGTCCAAACATGTTCTCAAGATTTTTAGAATAACTAGGAGACATAAATCTCTAAAATCTTAAGAAGAAAAACAAACAAAAACCAATCAGATTATCTACAAAGAAATGAGAAACATCCCAATATCAGATTGTTCAGCAACAAAATTCACTGCTAGAAGATAAAACGGGAAGTTCTTCAAAATTCCAACACATTTCTGAACTCAGACTTCCAACAGAGTTAAGCCATGAGTAAAGTATGTTGTCAGAGAAGGTATCATTTTAGACACTGAACATCCCAAACATTTATTCTCCCCATACTTTTAGTTAGAAAGTCACCTAAGTACACCTGCAGAATGAGAAGTTTTGATTGACTTCTGGGATTCAGGAAGGATTCAGATGAGTTAAGGAGGAAGATTCCAGAATTGTTGCTCATAGCAGTACCAGAGTCAGGGAGGTACGTGAAGATAAGGCATCCAGGGAGGAAGGCAGAACCCCACTCGATAGATGACACAATTGAGAGGAAAGAGAAATTAAAGCAAAACAAAACTCTTGGAAAAATGGTAAGCTATGAGCCCCACACAGATCAACTAAATTGTGTTACAATAAGAAGTCACTGATGGAGAATAACAAAGGAATATTCACTTGACATTTGTATGAGGAGCTTCAAGGGTCCCCAGGTCATGGCATTGGGACATAGAAAAGGAAATTGAAAGCTCCCACAGTATGCACTGTGAATATCTAGAGTAGTAAGGTTGTAATTCTGCTTACTGGGATTTGAACTTTTACAATCAACCCATAAACAAGCTCAGAAGACTTGGGTGTGATTGTAGAACAACATATCCATGTTTCTAACTTTAAAAGTATAAAAATCCAGTTTTTCAGAGAATGTGGGCTGAGGGGAGATACATGGGAGGTGAGAAGGGTGGTGATCAAGCTGGGAGTGAGCATCGTAGCTCACCTTGCAGCCTGACAGCTGATCGATGTTTTTCACAAATGACAGCATGGGAAATGTTCATTCAAAGCTACACAGGCAGTTAATATTGAGAGAAAAAGCTTATTTACTTATAACTACAAACTTATAAAAGGAGAGATAGTATGAGTTAACCTAATGAGCAATACTCTTAGCTTTTATAGTGAGATACAAAAATACTGATAAAGTTGAGAAATTAAGATATAATAAACATATTCCATAACATTCTATATCTCACTGTTAGAAGATTCAAAACACAAAGAGTTAACAGGAGTTGTCTCTGAGGAATGATGTTGGGATGGGATGGTGTAGGGAAGGGTGGGGACAAGGACTATGGCTTGCGATCATGAAACTTTCTCTGACTCTTGATTTATTATTATGTGCATGTACTAGTCTGATAAAACATGAACAATTATTTGAAAATATTTAGTGCATAAACAATTCCATAAACCTGAAAACAATTTAGTTGTCATTACAATGTATGTTATTTAGTATATTCTTATTTAGCATGTTATTATCACACATATGCCCAAACTACTAAACTGCCATTGTAAAAACAGTGAAATGATATTGATAAAATTAGTTTCCCTTAACCCTCATCTAATCTTACTTTTCACTCTGGTAAAATTCTGCAGTTGGTCCTGTGAAACTGTTTTCGATACATTCACATTATACATATATGGGCATAGAGCAGTATACATAATTGTGTTGTATTTGTGTGTGTGTGTGTGATATGTAGTGTGAAGAGGTTACTCTAAATTCTGACCTGTTACTCCTCTTTAATTTAGCAACATGTTGCCGTGGGATTTGCATGTCCTTGGGCATAGATTTGCCTCATGGTACATTCCTTTCTGTGCTCTCATTTTTTCATATCTAGAAAAGAAATTTCTCCTAGAAATTCTTGTATTTTAAATTTTACATTTATATGTAAAAATGCCTGTTTTCCCAATTCTTCACCTATAAAGCCTGAAATATGCATTGCAACACTACATTAATGTATTATTATTCCATTATGTTTTACTTTTTCTTTTTGAGACAGAGTCTCACTTTGTCACCCTTGGTAGAGTGCTGTGGCATCATAGCTCATAGCAACGTCAAATTCTTGGGCTCAAGTGATTCTCTTGTCTCAGCCTCCCGAGTAGCTGGGACTATAGGAGCCCAACACAATGCCCGGCTAATTTTTTCGAGACAGGGTCCTGCTCTGGCTCAGGCTGGTCTTTGAACTCATCAGCTCAAGCAATCTACCCGCCTTGGCCTCCCAGAGTGCTAGGATTACAGGTGTGAGCCACGGCGCCTGGGCCTTTAATTTTATTTTTTTATGGTTTAATTTTAAACTCCCTGATTCCTATTCTGTTAGATTATTTTACTTGCTTCTCATTTTTGCTGGAGTACTTAAGCAACTTTTAAGCAAAGCCCTGGTGGTGGTGGTGGTGGTGGTGGTGGTGGTGGTGAGGGAATAAATTTTTGAGTACCCAAAATGTCTGAAGTAAATGAATTTTAGATGAAATGAAGAAAATTCAAGAGAAATGCAACTAACCAAAGCTCACACAAGAAAAAAATCTGAAAAATTCTGTATGGATTTAAGTAATTAAATCTGTTCTAAATGAAATAAAGTCTTTCTTTATATATTCTTGGCAGTAATCTTTTTTTTTTTTTCCTATAATACATGTTTCAGATACTTTCTAGCCACTTGTCACGTGACTTTCAATACTGTTTATGGTGCTGTTTGACATATTCAAGTTGCAAGAGCTTATGTAGAGCACACGAGATTTTGCTAGCATTCTGCACTATTTCCAGTTTGTCTCTCCTAGGAAATCAGAGAGCACTGGGCTTAGTTGGGCATGGCCATGTGATTATTTTGGTCCAATGACATGTAGTCAGAAGTGACACATCTGTGTCACTTCCAGGGGAGAGAGGGTCACAGTGAATTTATAATTCTCTCTGTCCTTCTTTCCCTGGGGCCATAACCAAGGAGGTTGTATATTCCAAATGGTACAGCCACTAAAGGGCAGAGGAATTGGGACAAACTGAACATAAATAGTAAGAGTATACATTTAAACCCAGTTATATGTGAATTACTTCACATAGACACATTCAAACACTATTGCAGTGGATAAAAAAAGCAAATCAAACTGTATGCTTTTTACTGGAGTAAATATAAAAGGTTAAAAATGAAAGAATGGAAAAACGTATTTGGAAAAACCCAATAAAGCAAATGAGCATGGATATGCCAATATTAGATTAAATGTATATTAAGAAGTATTACTAGAGATAAAAGTTGATATTGTATCACGATTAAAGAGTCTAATAACCAGGAAGATGTAACAATTCTTAATTAAAATAAACTTAATTGAATAGCTTAAGGGAAAAACCCAAATTGATCAAAATAAAAGAAAAATTTATCAACCTACGGTTGTCTCAAGAAATGATAAAACGAGTAGATGAAATATTGGTAAGGAGGTAGAAGAACTCAACACTTTGGTAGCAACATGATCATCATATATAAAACACTGAACATGGGGTGGCACCTGTGGCTCAAAGGAGTAGGGCGCTGGCCCCATATGCCAGACGTGGTGGGTTCAAACCCAGCCCTGGCCAAAAACTGCAAAAAAAGAAAAAACACTGAACACGGAGGTGAGAATACATACCTCCTGTAGGTATGTATGGATTATCTAACTAAATTGACTATATCTAAGATTTGAAGTATTTTGAACAAATCAACCACAGAGTTGATTTAGTTAAATAATCCATAAATATTTAAAAGGAAGTCAATAGTTTTCAAACAACTAAAAACTAGCGAAGTATGTTTATTGAAATAAGGTAGATATGAAAAGAAAATGCTAGATAGAAAATACCCAAATGTTTTAGAATTAAACAATTTACTATTAAATAATCTAAGAAATATGCAATGACAATGACACATTTAAATTTGTGATATGTAGTAAAAATTGGAAGGGAATTTGAAGAGAAGAAAAGCTGAAAATTGGTGACCTACATAGCCATTTTAAGAAGTTATAAAAAAGAACAAGTTAAGTTCAAAGTAAATGTACAGTAGAGAATAAGAAAAATAAGATAAAGATAACATGATATAAAATTCAATAAAATAGAAAATAAAGGTATAATAGGTAACACCATGAAAGCCAAAAATTTCTGTTTTTAAGAAGATCAATCAAATTTATTCACTCATAGCAAAACTAATCAAAAAGGAGAAGGCACAATTTGGAGGGATCACTATCAATCTTCTAGAAATTACAAATCTTATAAGGAAACTTTGGACAAGTGTAGGATGACAATTTCTAATTTTAGGTGAAATAAAGAAAGTTCAGGAAACGTGGAACTTAACCAAAATTGACACAAGAAGAAAGTTTGAGTAATTCCATATTATTTAAGTAATAAAATGTTAGAAACAAAAAGGTAGTGTCTAGAAGTCAGTAGATTGTAACAGTTAAGCTTGAGAGCTAAAAGAACAAGTGTTTCTTGTAGAAATGGAGTGAAGAGCAGCATGGAACAGATGAGAATCCAATACCACCTCTGGAATGTGGGGCTCCAGGTGGTAAAAGCATGAAGAGAAGCAGGAAAATCTGTCATCAGAGGAGAGTTCTATTTCAACTTAGGGAGGAAATGAGAGGAATGTATCAGTGAAGAAGTTTAGGAATTTGGGAAGATCTTAAATTTATGAGTACACATTGTCTTTGAAAGATGGTGACACAGAAATACTGTGCTTGAATAATAATTGAAAAAAGCCATTTGACCTTATTGTCTTTTTGATGACTTAAAAAAAAATTGCCAGTGGGTGCAACAGACAGGCCTGATCATTACATCCCAAGGCTTGTTCCATCCAAAAATGTAACCATCAAGGTGGTTTCTGCTCTGTACATTATGAGGTCATAGTTCTTAAAAGGGCTAAGAGGTAAATAGTTTTTTGTTTGTGCGTGTGTGTTTTAAAGATTGTGTGGACACATCCACTCACCTAATGTAAACAACACTTTGAATTCAGCCATATCACATAGCTGTCTTGCAACTGGAATACAGGGTAGGAATGGGGGGAGGAAGGGTTAAGTGAGACAGCTGACTATTTTTATTCACGCTATTTCCTACTATGAAGATGGGTGTTGGGATGTGTTCCTGGAAGAAGTAAAAGCAAACAGGTGACCCAGGTAAATTTGTAGGCATGCTAATCATAACTTCTGAAAGGTAGATTAATGGTATTTGCTAGAATATCCTTACCAGTGGGATATTCTTAACAGGCTGCCTCTTTAAGTCTTGTCTGTATATAAGCTGGTGTATAAACCTGTTACATTTCATAAACTAACATCCCCAACATGAGGAAATAATCTTTAAGGACCCTGATTACTGTGGGACATAGAACATTTGTCTGATGAAGGAAAGGAAGGCCTGGAAGCCATTCTCAAAGCCCTGACCTCCCCTTATTTTGTTTAAGCCTCCAGCCTGCTTCTATTTTTGAAATTATCACTAAAATCTGTTAACGGGTAGGATGTTTGGTTCATTTGAATCTGAACTGACAATGTGACCCTTCATGTTTACCTAGGAATCATATTGAGTCAATGGTTTCAGAAAATGCTTTTTTCAGAAAATGCTTTTGAAAGAACTCAGTCCAAAAGTCTGAGCCCAGTTTGATTTGTCAAAGAGGGGCACAGGTAGATAAACGAAGCATGAGCAAGGAAGAAAAATAATGATTAACTCTGAACAACAGTGTCACCAGCTCTCCCCTCTCTTCTCTCTCTTTCTCTCTCTCACTCTCTCTCTCTTTTCTTTCATTCTTGGTGCTGCTCTGCAACATCCCTCACCAATAAAGAACTTTCATACAAAAAAAAAAAAAAAATAGTGTCACCAGGAGTGATGAGAGTGGAAGGTAACAGAACAGGATAGGGCCACCTATGAGAGGCGGCATTCTGGGGCTCTTACAGCCATAGGCATGCCCAGAACTGCAGAAAGAGCAGGTGGAGATTCTCCAGGTAATAATTGGAGAATTAGTGAGGAAGCCACTCAATCCAGTAGCTTAGATGAGAAATTACCAGGAATGAAGTGGGAAAATGGTGCCAGGGATACATATAGCAGAATGAATGCTCTTGAAAAATATTTAGGAGGGAAAACTCTTAGGACTTGCTGATTGACTAATGGGAATAGAGTGAAGGTTGACTCAAATTTTTCAGCTTAGCTGGTGGCCAAGTTGGTGAGGCTGAGGCATGAGAGAGCCCCTGTGGGGCTGTTTTAAATACAGAAAGCTGGAAGAGCCCGTAGGAGGGAGGAGATGGGTGGGATCTCCAGGTGCAACTGGGCTATGAGAACCCAGTGAAGCTCCAGAGAAGGTCTGGGGCAACTACGTGGGTCCCGCCTGCACATACACCTAGCTTGCAATTCAAACTCTGGGCGTGGATGCCCTTGCGGCCGCCACCCCCCCCCCCCCCCCCAATAACATAAAAAGGCCAGAGCCCTGTCAGGCTAGTTTATAATTTTTATTGAGCACAAACGTGTTTGTCACTGGATTCCTTGTTGCTCTGTGGCTAAATAAGGTAAACTCCCTTATGAGCCTCTGTTCAGAGAATATATAGCATGATCCTCCTGGGTTACTTTGAGGATCAGATCAGCATGTTAGAATAATAAAATGTGATGATATCTAAGTTTTACAAGAGTGAGTTCATATCATGTACAATGATGGCTTCAGGTCATTTGATGTTATTATCCTAATAAATAGAAAATCCAGTTCATTGGCAAATTATCCTTCTCTTTCTATTTTTCTTTTTTGCAGTTTTTTGGCAGGGGTCAGGTTTGAACCTACCACCTCTGGTATATGGAGCCAGCCTACTCCTTTGAGCCACGGCACTGTGCCCTTATCTTTCTGTCTTTATCATCATGTACTCAGTAAGCACTTGGTAACTCTGTGATGCAAATGTAGCTGTGGACGTGGGAAGCCCTCCATGATATCTGGAAGAGGAGGTCTACAGGAACAAGCTAAACACTTTTGCTCTTATTATCAATAACATGAAGACATACAAAAACTATAGCTTCCTGAAAGTTTTTATCGCCTATGATAAGTAGCTAAGAAGCACTATGTAGCTTCATCATTCTGCACAATTCTTTTATTGTTGAGGTGATGGCTCCCTTTATTAAACTCAGTGCAATATTGGATTTTCATTATAAATTTTCATTTTTGTAGTGATAATGTCTTCTATGATACAGCACTGTACCTTTATTACTTCATTTTCTTCTTTTTTATAGATTTTGTTTTTATACATATTCTAAAATGAATAAGCTTAGGGAAAGCATCTTGTGACTAAAGATTTCTTGTATTTGAACTTCTTGAAAATTTACATCATTATGAGATTGGCACATGAGATTCACTTCTCATTTTGGAAAAGTATTTTGTCACAATATCACAAGGTTTTGCTTTCTCTTCCTTTCTATTTGGTAGAAATGGTGAAATTTGACATACAAACTAATATTCATAGTATGGAGAGAAATGGATATCAGAACAAACAAGCTTGAATGCTGGAATCAAGATATTAAACTTGGCAGATCATTTTAATTATAATGTACTTCAGTTATAATTCCTTCTACAATTAGAATTTCCTTCTTCCTTTTTTAATATTGTGGTTGTGTCAGTATTTTCCTGGCTGATATTTGATGCTTTATGTTGTATCCTTGCTTTTTCTGGACATATTTGTGATGTAGATCTCAATCCATCTCCACAATTGAGACCTTTCTCTTTGGGAATAAAATTTCTCTTCCTTTAAAAATCCAGTCTTTGTAATGCAGCATTCTAATGACTTATCACTTCACAATGGTGTTTTGGATAAAATGTTAATTACACCATGAAACTTCAATTATCATAATGATGGCAACACTTGCATTTTCATTTTTTAATTCCTTCAGTGAGTTAACTCTTTCTGTTATGACAGTGTGATATAATAGGGTTGCCCTGGGGATTCCAAAACAGCCCTGCCTTAGACATAAATTAGCTCACAGATTTCAGATTAGTCTTGGAAACTGTTCTGGTTCAGTATTCTTAATTGTATAATTAAGGAGTTTAACTTAGTCCAGCTGTAAATTTCTTATATTACTTTTTGTGTTTGCTTTCTTTTTTACTTTGTCTCTTTTGCCCCTCATTTGCTACTTATTCCTTTAATCGTTTTCTGTGGTCAAGTCCTAGAACTCACCCTGAAGCAGCGTGTTTACTGCAGATGTTAAGTGTTAACAGCTGTGGTGCAGGTTGACATCAGCGTCTGGATAGCCCTAGTGGGAATCTCAGAGAAAACATTGCTGGGGTGAGCTGTATAAAAAGCACTAAACTAGCACTAACTGTAAAAATGTACGCTTAAAGCCTAGAATGAAAATGTTATATAGAACTTTAAATATTAAAAATTCTCTAGATTTATTGTGTCTTTGAGGCTGATCGAGTTTTGTCCAGCCTGATTTTATAGGTGATAGTGCTATTTTTGTTGGTTGACAAAACATGATAGCATCTTTTGATGGAAGTCTATGAGACTGTGGGTTAGAAGCCTTTGGGCAATCACCAAAAGAAATATAGTCTTTTAAATGTCAACAAAACGAAAGGACACAGTCGTTTTCTATTGGTATTTGTGTGTATCTACCTGCACTTGGGGGAGATTTTCTGTTCTAAGCCCTCTAATTCTTCCTCGAGATAGTTCTATAAAAATAGGCAAATAATCTTTTTTTTTTTTTTTTTTTAAAGCAGGAACTCAACTTTATTGTGTTAAGCCGCGGCTTATATAGAGCGTGGGGACGGGTCGGGGAAAGAAGGCGGGGGATGAGGTGCGTGACAGGGTTGGGCCAACGGCATGGTACCACGTTGGCTGTATCTAAGTAGAGGCAGTTTCAGGCCAGGCCTTGCTGAGTCGTTGCTACGGGGAAGTAGCTAGATGGATCTACTTCTAGTCAGGCTCCAGAAGTTGCACCAGGCCTCAGACAATAGGCAAATAATCTTGTAGTATGAGGTACATGCTTGTAAATCTATTTGTATAATGTTGATGTAAATACCAGAAATAGAAGCAAGCACCAAAACAACAGAAACATTTAAAACAGAGGTAAGACATTTACATTCCATATTTACTAAGTTTCACATATACCCTTGTAAGATCACATTAATGTACACAGTTATGATTTAATAAAAAAAAATAACAAAACAGAGGTAAGGAAAGTTAGCAGTTACTATAAAGAAGGGAATACAAAGAAAAAAGTCTATACTGATAGGTCAATGCTGGCAGGAAATAGCTGTCTGTTTATGATTTTATATCAGAAAAAAGGAAATATGAAAACTTTTTGGAAAATGACATTCAAGTTGGCGTTTAAGAACAGAATTTTTAACTTTCTTTAGCTTATGGGCCTTAAGGAGCACTGGAGGCTATGGAGAACTTGGCCTGACTGTCCTGGTCAGTGAAAATTTCAGCATATACTTCTTGTATTACAGACATGGGCAAGCAGTTAATTCAAATTTGAAGGTTAAGCTCAGTTGATCTTAATTATTTTGTGTGACTCAAGGATGAAGGGAAGCATCAGAATGGGACCATAAATTTAAAGTACATATGTAATGGAGCAAGAACTACGCAATGTAATAACTTACCAGTATTTTGTAGACAAATCACATTTGCACTGTCAACTTTACTGGTTTTGTGCTTATTTCTCTCTATTTAGACATCACTTTAGATAATGAGTAAATTCATGGTAGTTTGGGAAAAGATGAAAAAAAGCCAATTTGAATGAAATTAGGATTAAAAATGTTAATAAGACTAGGAAGTAAAGTTCAGGGGGAAATTGGATCCCAGCTGTGTAGATGATATGCATCTAATAATTGTTCTAGTTGAGGCATAAATTTGGTTTCGAGTTCATCATAGAATTAATGAAAAAAGAGAGTTATTTATACAGAAGTTATTAAGGAAGCACACTGTGCTTGGTTGAATATGGGATTATGAATGGCTTTACATCTCACATGGGGCTTTGTAGAGGGAGCATTAAGCAACTGAAAGACAATAGCCTCAAAAAAAGGCTAAAATGAAAATAAACACCCAGTGAGAAAGAAGCTGGGTGTCCTGAGGCTGTTTTCTGTGTTTCCCTCTGTAAAACAAAAGGATGTAAAAATAATTGCCATTCAGGGATAGCAGTGGAATAAATAGGCCTCTTTTTGATGATTTGGGTGGATATAATGATTTCACCCAGATTACTAAAAAAAAAATTTAGAATATATTCAACCAATACTTTAGAAACACAATGATTCTAAGTTAATAAAGACTTATTGAGGAACCAAGATACACAAAATGTTACAGCAAGACTGGCATAGGATGTCCATTCGTCAAGGTCATTTACTTGTGAACTCTTGAGGGCCTCTTTCCTACCTTCCCTTTCCTCAAACCCCTATTTGCACCACACTCATCCTTAATCTGTGGTGAGGACTTTGTTTCTTTTTCCCTAGAGGAGATAGAAACAGTCAAAACCATTGCCCCATTTATCCAGCCCAGCCTATGCGCATCGACACTGCAGAGACTGATTTTCTACTCCTCTACAGGAGCCACTCAAGGTCAATGTACAACACTCAAGTACATTGTTCCAAATATTTTCCCCTCAACCATCTGTGTTATCATTTCTTCCCTTTTCTGGATCATCTTGTTGACATATAGGCTTGTTTTTACAGCCCCCTTAAATATATCTTTCCCTTGTCGTTAAATCAGTCTCCCTTTGTTGTCCTCCCAATTCTCTGCTCAATTTATAGCAAGAATCCTTGAAAGGTATTTTTATGTCCATTTTCTCCCATGTTTTGTTTAAACAGACTTTAAGTCTATTGTCCTCATCAAAATTGTCAAATTTTGTCCCCATCAGTCTACCAACACTGCATTGTCAAGGTTAGTCGCATCCTCTATTTTGCTACATTTTATGGTCAATTTAATTCTTGCATTTCTTGACCTATCATATCATGAGTAACAAGAAAAAAAGCTTTTATCGTACTCTGTACACTTGACAACACTTTTAACACTAAATGGGTGTGTCTCTTCCACACCAAGCAATTTTCCACTTTTCCAAATCTCAAGTGAATGTCCTACAGTTTAACTCAATTCTGACACTGTCCACCCAGAACAAGTGTGAACCTCAGAGGGGAGACACTCATTCCCATGAGTCTACTCCCTGCTTCAGATGACAGTCAAGTCCAACCCTTTGGTATTCCCAGGAGTCTACTCCCTGCTTCAGATGACAGTCAAGTCCAACCCTCTGGTATTCTCAGAAGTCTACTCCTTGCTTCAGATGACAGTCAAGTCCAACCCTCTGGTATTCCCAGGAGTCTACTCCCTGCTTCAGATGACAGTCAAGTCCAACCCTCTGGTATTCCCAGGAGTCTACTCCCTGTTTCAGATGACAGTCAAGTCCAAAGCTCTGGTATTCCCAGAAGTCTACTCCCCACTTCAGATGACAGTCAAGTCCAACCCTCTGGTATTTCTGACCAACCAGATCAATTAGGAATTCCTACTATCTCCTTCTAAGGGTTCACAAAACTCAGGGAAATACTTTACTTATCTTTTCCAGTTTATTTTAAAGGACACAACTCAGGAACAGTCAAATGGACCAGATGCATAGGGCAAGCATGGGTAAGGGGGCAGAGCTTCCATGCTGTCTCTGGCTGTACCATGCAGAAGCTGGTTTCAGGATTTTTATGGAGGGTCCATCCTGCAGGCATGGTTGATCAAGTTACCAGCCCTGGTGGTTAAGTCAGTTTCTGGCCCCTCTTTACTTACTTCCCAGAGATACCAGCTGAGGGGCTCTCACTAACTCTAAGTTCCAACCCTTCAATCACAGGATTGGTTACCTTGGCAACCAGCTCCTCATCCATCCTTAGGGGTTTTCCAAAAGTCACCTTAAGAAAGTAAACTCAAGTGTGTGTGAAAGAAGTTTGTTATGAATAACAAAAGATGATCCTTTCACCTTTAAACTTTATTGCTCTGGAGGTATTTCAAGAGCTAAAGACAAAAACAAATATTATAACAAAAGATGCTCTTATTGCTCTTATCAAATCACAAGGTTTTAGGAAACTCCAGCCAAGAGCCAGGGATGAAGACCAAAATATGTATTTCTTGTTATATCACAGTATAACCATTCCCTCCTCCTGGCAACACTTTCCTTTGTGTCCCAGGAGCCCATCCTCTCTTTCCTGTTGGGTTCCTTTCTCTCCCCAGCCTGCCTAAATGCTGGACTGTCCCTGGGAGCCATCGTTGGACCTCTTTTCTATCTATAATCAATCGCTTGACAATCTCATTTAGTCTCATGGTTTAACCATCTGTTAGACCAGTGGTATCACTCCTCCCTGTGTGTTCAATACTGCATATTCACCCTTCTTATACCCACATGCTTTGTAAGGGATGTCAGGGGCTCAAAATATTCTTATTTAATTGGTTAGTGTTGGGGCCCATAAAAGGGAACATTTTGAAAGATTTCCAGCTGAGTCTAACATGCAGCCAGACTTGAGAAGCAGCACACATTCTGGGGGAGAGGATAGAAATCAGTCATGTGCAAAAAAAAAGAAAGATCTGTCTGACAACTGCACATCCAATCAGTTGCCGATTGGTCCTAATCTTTTCTTCACTCCTATTCATGCCAATTATGCTTTGACTAACAAACAAATTCATAAATATAACTGAGAGATTGAATAGAATAATGAATAAAGCAATCAGTCTTTCCTAGTTTTTTTTTTTTTAAAACCATCATTTGCTACAAATTCATTGTCCTTAGAAAGGTGTATTATTATTTTCCTAATTGTCCATATTTTAGAATAGTCATAAATTAAATGAGATTTTTAGAACACAGTAAAATTTAGTATACAGTTGTAATAGTCAATATGATTTAATATTGAGCTGGTATTTTGGATAAACATGGGGGTTTATCTGGTATTTATTTAGCTGGTATTGAGATACATATGGGGGTTTATGTCTGGGGTAAGGTCTAGAGTTTATTATCTTTGTTCTAGTTCTATATATTTTCATTAAATAGGTACTATAATCATAAATATGGCATGACAAATTATTTATTTATTTTTAGATGTGCCACAAAATTTTTTATTTTTTATTTATTTTTGTTTATTTTATTTTTTTTAATTAAATTATAGCTGTGTACATTGATATGATCATGGGGCACCATACACTAGCTTCATAGACCGTTTGACACATTTTCATCACACTGGTTAACATAGCCTTTCTGGCATTTTCTTAGTTATTGTGCTAAGACATTTACATTCCACATTTACTAAGTTTCACATATACCCTTGTAAGATGCACTGCAGGTGGATGGAGCTGGAACATATTCTTCTTAGTAAAGTATCTCAAGAATGGAAGAAAAAGTATCCAATGTACTCAGCACTACTATGAAACTAATTTATGGCTCTCACATGAAAGCTATTACCCAGTTCCAACCTAAGAATAGGGGGAAGGGGGAAATGGAGGGGAGGGAGGGGGGAGGTGGGCAGAGGGAGGGGGATAGGTGGGATTACACCTGTGGTCAAATTTTTTAGGTCAAATAATTTTTGTTTCTTTTTTTATTAATAGATGTTAACTATAGGGAAGAAATAAATACTGGAATTGACATGAATTATGAATATTTTATTTAAAACTTGCGTACCCCTTCTGTGCTTTTCATCACTAAATGGAGAGTGATTGGACTGTGTCACACAGAGCCTTAGGAAAGCTCTGCTACTCTAGAATATAGCCATGTGTGTGTCGCTGTATGTGTTAATGCAGGGATGTGTCTGGCAATGTCACTTATCAGCTTTTGTCTCACTGTTACATGCATATAGTGTTGAAGGGGCTGCCCATGCCACATGCCATGGAGGACTTTTTCCTGGAGCACTGGTGTCCATTTTACAGCCTGATGTCTGAAAGCCACAGACTAATGAGTCACATATATGCCCCAAGTCTTCAAGAAAAATAATGCTGACAATTTATTGTGAATCAATAGAAAACCAAGGACTTTTCTATGTGCTTTACATGAATATCACCTTCAGTCTGCACAACAACCCTAGAGCAAACGCAATTATTAACTGCTTCTTAGAGATGCACAATTGAGACTAAGAAAATACTGGCCCCGTTGTAAGTGACAGAGCCAGGCTCTGAGCCTAATTTTCCCTGATCACTAAATGCATGTTCTTTACATTCAGTGCATGTTTTACAACTGCTGGTTTTCTCTCTTCTTCCTCTCTTTTCCCCAGTGTTACAATAATCCTCTTATTCATAATTTTATTCATTTCAGAGATCAAATACTTCAGTTTCATATGGACAAGGGACTTGCCCAAAGAAACAAAATGACACAGTATAGATTAGCAGTAGCAATTTAAAGATTCAAATAGACTTTACCATAAATGCTTAAAATGTGCCAAGGATACTTCTAAGTCATTCATACACATGTATCCATTGAATTTATACAAGACCCTTGTAAGGTAAGAGCTGGTACATAAACCTCATTTTACTGAAAACAAAATGAAGCTTAATAAACATCTTCACAATTTGCAGTCTGGAAGCCACAGCACTGTTACTTGAACTCACTTGCTGCCCAGTGCCCTTATTTCAGTCACATGACTACAGCACTTCAATCCTCATTTCTGTGAACTTGAGTAAGAGCCAATAGAAACTATGCAACTTAATGAATAGAGAAAAAATAATTTTAAAAAATAAACAGAGTGGGAGCCTGAGGCAAGAGAATTACTTAAACCAAAGAGCTTGAATTTGCTATGAGCTGTGAGACCACAGCATTCTACCAAAGGCAACATAGTGAGACTCTGTCTCAAAAAAATAATAATAAATAAATAAACAGAACCTTGATCACTTTTATGGCTTAGGCAATTTAACATACATGTAACTATAGTCCTTGAAGGACAAAAGAGAAAGAATTAGATACAGACAAATAAATGTCAGCTGAAAAACTCAAAAATATAATAAAAATAACAGATACTTGCATATCTGCATAGTTTGGCAAATCAAAGGATAAACATAAATGTTATTGGCATAATCACCTTGTCTATTACTGGAGCTCATATGTCCATTCATTTTGAGCCTCTACTCATGAATTATGTTACTACAATCCTACCTGCAAGATAACGCTTGCATTCACCCTGAGTTCTCATTTCCTGAAATCTCTATGCTATTATGATTATGTCCTAACTATTCCCACCTTTTCATTCACTCTCCTAATCCACCCTATTGGTGCACTGTCAATGTATTACTTCAAGATCACAGTTATTGATCTACACATTCACTTTGTGAATATTGATTCACAAATCAGAGTGCCTACCATGTATCCTACACTACTCCTGTTCCTGTTTTAAGCACAAAGGGATATGAAAGTGAATAAAAGTCCTTGACTTTATGGAGCTTACAGAATGTTATTAGAGACAGACTATATATATCTGTTATTATATATTTTAGACAAATATCCAGATTATGTAAAGAACTCTGAAAACTGACAAGTAAAGAAAAACAATTCAATTAGAATATAAAGACATGAAGAGACATTTCTCTTAAAAGACACACAATAGAAGATACACACATGAAAGGATATTCTATATCATTAACAATTTAAAAATGTAAACTAAAACTATAATTAAATGCCACTTAGAACAATCAGACTGTTAAAAAAAAAAAAAAACCCATCAAATTCTGACAAAGACATGAAAAAATCAATCACTTACAAATTGCTGGTGGGAATGTAAAATGGTCAGTACTCTGGAAAAAAGTTTGCTAACTTTTTTTTTAATTAAACATACAATTAGCATATAACCTAACTGTACTTATTAGAATTTAACTCAGATAAAGGGATAATTGTGTCCATTCAAAATCTGTACACCAATGTTCACACCAGCTTTACTCAAAATAACCCAAACTTTGAAAAAACCCAAATGTCCTTCAACAGGTGAATTGTTTTAAAAAAGTAGTATATCCTTATCATGAAACACTACTCAAAATTAAGAAGAAATGAACTATTGATACATGTGACAACCAGGATGAATTTCTAGAAAATGATGCTGAGTAATATAAAAAAGATACATACTACATGATTGCATTTATATAACATTTCTGAAATAATAAAACTGTAGAAATGGAAAACGAATTAGTGGTTGCCAAGGGTTAAAGAAGGGATGGGGCAGGAGGGAAATGAATGTGGTTATGAAAGGGCAACATACAGGATCCTTGAGATGATTGAAATACTCTGCATTTGGACTGTATAGATGTCAATACACTGAGTTGATTACGATATTGTATTAAAAATTTAGAAGATGTTACTATCAGGGGAATTGGATAAGGGTATACCCAAATCTCTTTTTATTATTTCTCAAGCTACATGTGAAATCTGTAACTATCTCCAAAAAGTATAATTAAAAATAAAACACCACAATGAAGACCAAAGTCCATTCCTTGCCATTGACTACACTGAGTCAGGCTAGTCAGTAAAATTATAGCCTGGTTCTAGCACTTACTAACACCAAGACTGTGGTGAGTTCACTTAATACGTCTGGGATTCTGTTTCTTCATTTTTAGTGTGGTTATGATAAAGAAAGACACTAATGTAAGAAATAAAAGTTATACATGTTTGAAAGCATGTAGAAGGAAAATATAGCTCAGTGCCTCTGGCATTCTTCAATTCTTGGCTTTTTCTTTTTATACACATCTAAATGATTTTCATATAATCATTATTTTATTGATCTTTTCATCATTTGTATTATTTCAATAAGATAGGTTTTACCAACTGATTAATCTTTCATATTATATAGGATCAGGTCCCCATGAGAAAGTGTCACTGTTGTGGCTGTTACTGTTTGATGACCCATTAAAATAAC
This sequence comes from Loris lydekkerianus, assembly GCA_963574355.1. Lineage (NCBI taxonomy): Eukaryota > Metazoa > Chordata > Mammalia > Primates > Lorisidae > Loris > Loris lydekkerianus. Next base: position 49,943 of record CAUYPK010062099.1, read on the forward strand.
TAGGAGTTTATAAGTGAAACAAAAATCAATATCAGAACATTAGTACAGTGGCAATCCATGTCTTTCTGACAGATCACTCAGTCCCAAATGTGCAGAACTAAGGGAAAAATAACTCAGGTTATTAAAGTCCATTTGTCATTACCACAAAAATTTTAGTTCCTACTTAATCAAACCTGACTGGAAATTTTCCATATCACATTAGATTAAAAGCCCTTTGAATTCCTACACAATGTAAATTTTCATGACACCATAGGGAAGAAAGTATGCTATGTCCTCACATATACAAAGTTTTATGAATAAAGAGAAAAGTATAATAACATAGATTTATTGTTGAGTATACACTTATAAACCAATGAAGTCAGAGAGATAACACAAGGCCAGATATCACTGCTACACCTTAGCTCTAAGACCCTGCTCCGGATCCTCCACCATGCTGCCAGAAATGTACCAATGTCCAAAGCCCTGACAGGAATCCTCTAACCTTAACCTGACAGTACGCTAGGACTTGTTTTGAACAAACACCATTAGCCCAGGAACTTATGACTACTGCCTGGATAGCTTCACCTACTTGCAATTGACACCTCTTTGGGAAGACCCCAAGCAAGGCAATCCTCACAACACCAACAGAGCCTGGCCTATCTCTTGGCTCAAACGCCCGACAATGATATGGTGAAGAGCCCAACACCAGCACTAACAGCACCCAACAAAGGCTTGAATAGAGGCAATTGCAGAAGAGCTGCATTACAGGATTCTACACACATAACCCTCCCCTCCCAAAGTGTCAACATTTCAGAGTAGGGGGAAAAAGCACTATTTAAGGACCTCTGTTTCTTCTAATTAAATAGGAAAGTCTCCAGTAATGAATAGGTGCCCAGCAAACCTATTAGCTGTGATGAATGAAAGGGATCCATGACCCCTACCCAATGGCCAAGGCTGAGGCTGCTGAAATCAGTTCCGTACTCCCTGCGGCAGGACCTTAGCACAGCAGCTGCCACCCCTTACCTTAGCATTCCACAGAACATTACTCCACCCTTGCCTGTTGCAGCTGATGCATGCACTTGCCACTGGGGGCCTGAGTGCAAACTCGACGAGTCTCAATCTGCCCAGCTTTGCCTCTCACTACCTGAGAGAGAATGCCTGGTCTTGGGTCCTGGGGATTTCACAGCCCAATCCACGACTTAGGACACCCAAGCACTCTCCCACAGGACTGAGGTTGACCTCAAAACAAAGACAACAAAACAAAAAATAGATGAATAGAACTTAATTAAATTATAAAGCTCCTGAATAGCAAAAAAAAAAAAAAAAAAAAGACAGAAAAAAAGAAAAAAGGAAAGGAAAATAAAATTCAACAGCATGAAGAGACAATCTGCTGAATGGGAGATAATATTTGCTAACTGATCATCCAACAGAGGCCTAACATCAAGAATATGCAAGGAACTCAATAACCATACACACACATACATATATACACACATACAATTCCATTAAAAAGCAGGCAAATACATGAATAGATATTTTCAAAAGAAGACATGCAAATGGCCAACAGATACATGAAAAAAATGCTTGATATCACTAATCAGAGGAACACCAATCAAAACCACAATAAGTTATTATTTTATCTGAATCAGAATGGCTATTATTAAATAGACAAAAAATAACAGATGCTCATGAGGATGAGGAGAAAAGGAATTCATACATTCTAGGTTGGAATATAAATTAGTATAGCCACTGTGAAGAATAGATTGTAGATTTCTGAAAGAACTAAAAATACAACTACATTCCACCTTGCAATCCCACAATGTACCTTCCCAAAGGAAAAGAGATTAATATTTTTAAAAGATACCTGTATTTCTGTTTTTATCACAGCACTATTCACAAAAGCAAAAATAAGGAATCAACCTAAGTGTCCATCAATGGATGAGTTGATAAAGAAAATGTATTATATATACCCAATAAAATACTATACAGACACAATAAAAGAATGAAATAATGCCTTTTGAAACAACTTGCATGAAATTGGAGATCATTATCTTAAGTGAAACAAACAAGGAACAGAAGGACAACTATAGCATATATTCACTCATAAGTGGGTTCTTAAAAAACGTGTCCACACAGATGAAACAAGTGAAGCAATAGATGATGATGACTTGGAAAAATGATGGGACAGTAGAGGGAAAGATGATGAGATGAGAAATTGGTTAATGGTTCAATGCACTTTAAATTGGTAATGGATGAAAGTCATGGATAAAATCATTTACCTCTACAAAATCCATGCACATAATAAAATAACACATGCACTCCTCTATACTACTATGTTGGATAGAAGTGGTGACAGTGGATGCAGAGAAGTAAAAATAATTGGAAGTCAATAATTAGGAAGGAGAGAAGAGGGAAGGGATAAAAACATACCTAATAGTTACAATGAATACTATTTTGGTGATGGGAATCCTTACAGGCCTGACTTAAGCACTTTAAAAGCTATTCATGTAACAAAAATATTTGTACCCATGCATGTTAGAAAGGGTACAGGCGATTGCACTAATGTACACAGCTATGATTTAACAGTTAAAAATAAATAAATAAATAAATAAATAAATAAATAAAACGAGAAAAAACCCATTTGGGTTTCAGCAAGAGACTTTAAATACATGCCCCAACAAGAAGGGGATTAGACCTATTAACTGCCAAAAAGGGAGGCATCTGTTTATTCTTGCAGGAGAAGTGCTACTTTTATGCCAACAGATCTGAGATCGTGCAAAACAAGATCAAAATACTCCAGGAAGATCTAGAAAAGAGAAGAAAAGAAACTTTAGAAAATCCCCTGTGGACGGGCCTACATGGTTTTTTACCCTACATTCTTCCCCTGCTACCCTTATTTACCCTTCACCTTTGGGCCCTGTATCCTTAAAAAAGGTTAGAGGCAGTTAAATCAGGTCGAGGTCCGATATCACCGGCTCATTAACCAAGA
>CAUYPK010062100.1:0-18099 GCA_963574355.1 Loris lydekkerianus
GATCTATTCTGGTTATTCATGTTACCAAAGGTTTTCCGCTGATTCCACCCCATGATTGTTTTACTCCCTTTGACTTTTCCAATGAAGCTTTGTCGAGGACCTGTACAGTGCTGTGGCCTGAGAAACTGGGGCCCTGTTTGGTGTGGTGGGGCTAAGTGGTTCTGTCTAGTTTTCAGCTGGTTTTTGTTCAACCCTAGTGAAACAGTTACTCTGGGTTGAGAGGATAGAGTATTCTCAGCTGTGGAGAAATATCAGCAATTAAGTCACTCCACCTACCACCGGCAACAATCGGAAAAGGAAAATCAAACCTTCCTACAACCACACACCTATGGCACCCCCTGAATAGTCCTCAGGTGATTGGCTCAGTTCAAAAGGTCCAAATCAATTGTCTCAGTCAGCACCTGTCTTGGGTGGGACAGTTTATAAGAGGTCTCTGGGAACTGGATCACAAGGGTCTGGTGACTACTCTGATATGGCTTGCTCCAGTGCTGTGTGGAGTCAGGAGGAGCCACCCAGCCAATAGATCAGTCTGGGAAGGTTGATGCCTCCTTCCCCACCTTGCACGACTGTCACACCCAGTCACTGATAGCTCTGCAGTTGGCTGACCCAGTTGCCTGTAGTGAACAGATACTCCAGGGGTTTGCACCTGCCTGAATCACAAGGAAATCTGCCAGGCTGCTGCGCTCTGCCTCTATCTAGCAGGAAGAGGTGTGGCCTGACAACCTCAGGCACTTGATTAAGGTTGGGGGATGTTCACTCAGGGCCAGCCCCGCCCCTGATTAAAGTTACTGACAGAACAGAACAGAACTGCTAAATTCCCCTGCAGAAGAGAAGCTGTTTTGAATTCCAAAGCCCTGTCTTTGCTCCTGCAGGTTTGTATTCAGTTACCTGTCAGTTCTATCCTGCTGCCTTCCTTTGTCTATAGGCTGACAATCCCCTGAGGGCCAGGTGCGTCTTAGGCTCAGTAAAGCGGTCCTCTGGGTCAGCCCTGCCCTGGGAGCTTCCCAGGTCTGTGAGTCGGTACGGCCTCAGGCAAATCCTTTACTCACGGGTGGTTGCCAGCCTCCTCTGGTTACCCAGGGAGACAGGGGGTGTGGCTTCAGAATATCCAGTGTGAGCCGTATTGCTGCTAAAAGACGGCTGCTGGATTGTGCCACAGGGAACTGCTGCTCTGGTGTGGTTCCCTCTCAGCCCACCGTCCTCTCCTAGCTCCCAGCCCCAGAGTCAGCGCTGACCAGCTACAGTTTAGGCACAGTCCACACCCCTCGAGAAATCACCCAAGAATCTGAACTCCTGGGGGACAGGCCTCCAGACCTCAGAGTGAGAGTGGAAGGGAGTGCTGGGAGCTAAGGGTTACAGGTGGAGAATATATACAATTTTATACAGTTTTATGCCTGGCAGGAGAACACCAAGGCACCCTAGTAGGGGAGGCAAGTCCAGTTTTTAGAGGGTCTCTCCCGTGGAGTGTAGTGGGAGGACCTTTGAACACTGCCTGTTTGTTTGTGGGGCACTCCAAGCTGTTCTTATGGGAGAGGGGACTCCCGTCCGCTTGGTGATGGATTTTGTACCTTTTGTTTGTATCCTTGTGGTTGCAGCTCGCCTCATCGGGGTTGATGTGCATTCTTCAGCCTGTCTTGGGCAGCTCAAATCCACCTGGTTACTTGCTAAATTTTTGTCCTTTAACTCTGCTTCTGGACAGGAGCCTCTGTGGAAAGCTGGTTTCAGTCAGCCATCTTGTCTCCACCCCGGGACTCAGGAGGCAAGGGAGTCTTCTTGGGGGGACGGCGCTCCGAGGCAGCCTCGCAAACTCTAGTGCGCAGCCTGACCGGCCCCGCACTGTCCCACCACAGCAGTGGGTGCAGGACAAGGAGCTGCGGCTCTGCACCAGCCACCTCAGCTCAGCCGTGCCTGACGCCCGGCACTGGCCCAGGCACACTGCCCTGCAACGGCAACTGAGGCCGCCTCTATCCTTTATTTTTGTAACATCTAAAACAAGTGCTAAGGTCCCAGTAAATACTAACTGGTAGAAATGCTAAGACAAAAATGCAAAAATGCAAAGAAAAATGCTCCCCCACTTTTTTTTGAGACGGAGTTTACTCTGTTGCCCTGGGTTTTAACTGCCATGGCATCATCATAGCTCATAGCAACCTCAAACTCCTAGATTCAACCAATTCTCCTGCCTCAGCCTTCACAGTAGCTGAGATTACAGGTACCCACCACAATGCCTGGCTAGTTTTTTTATTTTTAGTAGAGACAGGGTCCCACTCTCTTGCTCAGACTGGTCTCAAACTCCTGAGCTCAAGCCTTGGCCTCTCATAGTGCTAGGATGATAGGTATGAGCCACTGCTCCTGGCCAAACATGTTTCTTTGTAAATAAATACATTCATGTGCCACCAAATAACGTTTCCGTCAATGATGAACTGCACATATGACATGGTCCCATACACTGTAAAACCATACTTATAATGTACCTTTTCTATGTTTAGATACAGAAATACCTAAACCATTGTGTTACAACTGCCTATAGCATTCTGTAAAGTAATACCCTGGAGAGGTTTGTAATCTAGGAGCAATAAGTTACCATATAGACTAGGTGAGTAGTAGGTAATATCATCTAAATTTGTATAAGTACACTCTATGACAGCGGTTCTCAACCTGTGGGTCACGACCCCTTTGTAACAATGAAAATACATCCTGCATATCAGATATTTACATAACGATTTATAACAGTAGCAAAATTACAGTTATGAAGTAGCAACGAAAATAATTTTATTTTGTCGGGGGTCATGACAACATGAGGAACTATATTAAAGGGTCATGCGGCATTAGGAAGGTTGAGAACCACTGCTCTACAATGTTCATACAATGACAAAACTGCCTAAAACAACATATTTCTCAGAATGTATCCCCATTATTAAGTGACACGTGACCATATTCTAGAAAATTCAAAATCAACATCCAGTATCCAATACTCTGAACTTCTTATAGCCTAGTTCATATCTCTACTATTATTTATTAAATGATCTATATTCTTAAAGTTGCTTTGTAATATTTCTCTAAAATTAAAATTCTTTATATTTGAATACTTACTTGATGTAAATCTGAAAAGTTCACTTTGATAAATATTTGTTTTATAAACATCACCTAAAGCTTATAAAGCAAAGATAAAAATGAGAATGAAGTTTACTTATCTGGTATCTCCAGAAATTCCTTTTAAGAACATAACAGGAAGCCAGGCACGGCAGCTCCCTCCTGTAAACCTAACACTCTATAAACCAGAAGTGAGAGGATCTTTTTGTATATGGCTTTACGACGTGTTTCTGAGATTCACCTACAGCAACCTCCAACTCTTGAGCTTAAGCGATCTCTTGTCTCAGCCTTCCTAGAAGCTGGGACTATAGGGGCCTGCCACAATGCCTGGCTATAATTTACTCCTTTTTATTGCTCAGTGATATATACGGAGGTTTTTCTCCATTACAGGTAGGAAGAAGATGTGATCTGTTTATTAGTAATTTCTATTTTCATTGAGTTGTGATGAGAATACATGACGATAAGCTCAGCCTAAGTAAGAGCAAGACCCCATCTCTATGAAAAATAGAAAATAGCTGGGCATAGTGGTGTATGTCCTGTAGTCCCAGCTACTTGGGAGGCTAAAGAAGAACAATTACTTGAACCCAGGAGTTTGAGGTTGCAGTGAGCTATGATGATAACACAGCACTCTGGCCTGGGCAACAGAGCAAGACCCTATTCTTGGGTGAGGGGGAGCAAGCTGTAGATATTTGGCAGACATCTGTACCCTTCCTTCTAAATAATTCACCATGCACAATGTTAAACAGAGCCCAATATTTCCTTAGTTTTTTATGTAAATCTTCAAATAATAAAATGCATACTTTTATATATACATTATCTGAGTTTTGACAAATGTACACATCTACATAATCCAAATCCCTATCAAGATACTGAATAACAGCATCAACCCAGAAATATCTCTCATGTTCATCTGAGTGAATTCCTACCCGTAACCTTCAAAGCAAACCACTCACACATTGATTTCTTTTATACCACAAATTAGTTTTTCCTGTTCTAGAACTTAATATAAATGGAATCATACAGTATGTACTCTTTAAGTATATGGCTTTATTCAACATGTTTCTGAGATACACATACATTGACTGTATGTATAATTCACTCCTTTGTATTGCTGAGTGATAAATAGAGAGTTTTTCTCCATTAGGGGTAGGAAGAGAATGTTACCTCTTTATTATTAATTTCTATTTTCATTACATTGTGATCAGACTGTATGATGATATTATAATGACGATGGCAAACATTTCAGCCTTCACCATGTGTAAGGCATTGTTCTGAACTCTACTTCTCACAACAATTCTGAAGGATCACTATTATTTCCATTTTATAGATTAGAAAACTAAAGCACAGAAGTAACTTATCCTAGCTCATACAAGGAGGGAGAAACCACAATTTGGCTCCTGAGCTTCTCTTAACCACATATTACACAAAATGTATGGTATCAATTCCAGGGAATTATTTGAGATATCCTTTACAGACTAATAAATACATAATTAAAATTATCATTTATGAAATTCAAATCTATATTATATACTTTTTATTTGCTTGACACATCCATTTCAGAGCGAGTATATTAAAATCTCCCACTATGATTATACATCTAATGATTTCTCCTTACATTCTGTAATTTGTACTTTTTATATTTCAAATGCATGTTATTGAATAAACAAATCTGCATGCTTATTGTACTTTCAGATGGATTATTCCATTCATTTATAAGTATCTTTACCCTTATTAATGTTTATACTTCAGTCTTATCTAATACTAATTCAATATCATTTCTCTTTCTAGAAATTATTTCTTAAATATTTTATTGTTTTATTTTCAATTTTCGATATCATTATACTTTTTAAATATGTCTTATAAGTATGCAGCAATCTAGATAATAATTTTTAGATTAAAAAAAGCAAAGTCAAAAAGCAACAAACTTGGAAAAAGTATTTAAAATAAAATTAACAGCCTAAAATATTAAAAGTTCTTCAAAGTAAGAAAAACTAACACTCAAACAGAAAATTAGGCTAAGGATAGATGATTAGCAAAATACATAAAACAATGCCAAATAGTCAAACACAAAAAAATAAAAATAAAAACCCAACCTTGCTAATAACCAAATTCAGCTCCAGCAATAAAATCATTTTGCCTATTATAATGACCAATGTTAGAACAATATTAGAATAATCATAATACATACTATTGCCAGGTCTGGAAATAAAGTACCTACACAGTGGTGGAGGTAATTTTTTCAAGAAGTATTACTATAATAGCCATTTAAGCAGTATACTATATGTTGACCCATTGATTCTACTTCTAGAAATTTATCCTTAAAAAGTTACATAAATATACAAAGATGTGAATAACACTGAAAATCACATACTATAGTGTAGCGTATGGTCTTTATGAAAACAAAGGAAAATAAAACTTAAGTTTAAAGAATAATTGGAAGTCTACATTTTAGAAATCTATTAATTATTGAATGGCCAACAAGGTCTCACTCAATAACAAATATTTCTTCAGTATCTAAATACCAGGCCCTAAAATATACAAAGATAAAAGAATAGACTTGCTCTCAAAAAGCACACAGTCTGGAGGGGAAGATATACCAAACAACAAATGATTAACATACAATGTGGTAAGTGCTCTGACAGCAACAAATACTCAATGTTATGGGACAGTGGCTCTCAACCTTCCTAATCCCACGACCCTTTAATACTGTTGAGAACAGTTGAGACCCGCTATTGTGGGAGGACACAGGCAGTCAAAAACAGACTCCCTATGAAATCTAATCTGGTTCTCCTCATTTTTTTGTTGTCATTCAATGTTTGTTTTAGAAAAGAGGCAGAGGGCTGTTGAGAAGAGGAAAGGCAGTACATTATTGCCACTGATTGCAGAGCTCAGCCTCTTCTCTTTCCCAATAATTTAGCTCTAGCTCGAAACTTGCATATCTACTAAATTACTCCTACTTTTATCGAATTTTCTTAAAAGGCAATGAGTCATATCCCTTGGGATCAATCTCTATTTCTCTCTCTCTCTCTCACACACACACACACAAACACACACACACACCCCAGGAAGACTGTTTATTTCTCTCACACTTATCCCAGAAGAAGCTCTGATAAATGCAATTTTCTGTCATCTCATATTTCACATACTATTTTGTTATACTCCACTTACCTAGATAATCCATTATCAAACTTAGCACAGAAGAACACCCAAAAAGGAAAAAGAGAAGGCAGAAAAGAATTCTCAGATTAAACCAATATAAATACATAACCTTAAAAAAATTAAAACCTGTGATCTTAGACAAATCAGTGAGTCTTTCTGGGCTTTCCCTCACCTATATGAAGTGAATGATAATGCCTGTCTCTTGAGTTGCTTAGATTTAAATGAAATAACAGTAATTTTTAAAAGAAAATGAAGATTTTTTTCTTTTTATTTTTATTTACTTATTTTTTTATGAAAGTAAACTAATGACACTTTGGTATTAAATGACTCCCAAAGTCTTACAGGTACAAAAGTTGCCCTGTGTCAGAAGCCTGAGACTATCAGAAGAAATATTTGACAGAAGACTAGCAGAAGAAGACTATCAGAAGAAACACAGACTCTATACAGCTGAGCTGACTCTGCTACCCTAGTGGCCTCAGAGAAAGCAAGTACACAGGCAATCCCTCAGTAGCAGATTACCCTATACTACACAAAGACAGCACCATCTTCTCACTTGGTCTCCTCTTCAGAACAGAGGATGGCCACTTGTAAAAGCTGGCCTGAACGAGGGATGTGTCATATGGCTAAGGAATAGAAACTTAAATTTTCCTTCATAAAATTAAACAAAACCAGAAAACAAGTGTTTGCGAGGGCAGAAGGAAAAAATATTTCATTAATGGCATTAATGTCACCCCAATGGAGCCACACCGAGATCTGAAATATTTATTTTTCAGATCCCATGGAGATGATACTTTTTTAAAACTAGGTATATAATACAGTTTTTAATTATTTAAGACCTTTATTAACAGGTGCTTTGCAGTTTGGTGACTTTTTTGAAAAAATCCAGTTGCAAACTTTTATTACAAATTAAAATGAAGTTCTTAAAAACAACTAGGTACGACTTGGTGCCTGCACCTCAGTGGCTAGGACACCAGCCACATACACGGGAGCTGGCAGGTTTGAATCCAGCCTGGACCTGCCAAACGACGATAACTACAACCGAAAAATAGCCGAGCATCGTGGTGGGCGTCTGTAGTCCCAGCTGCTTGGGAGACTGAGGCAAGAGAATCGCTTAAGCCCAAGAATTGGAGGTTGCTGTGAGCTGTAACGCCATAGCACTCTACCAAGGGCAACATAGTGAGACTCTGTCTCCAAAAGAAAAAAAAAAACCTAGGTATTATACTTAGAAAACATGTCTGTATTGGACTCTATAAAATTGGTAAGAATGAATCTGCCATCCTGAAGTGGACTACATTCTACGGAGTACAATAGCTTTAAAGTGTGGCTGCTCCACAACATTTAAAAAAAGACCTACAAAATACACAGAATAAGTGGTTATCATTTAGTTTCATTACTAGATGTTTTAATGCTACATAACACAAGCTATATTTAGGGGATACGTAGTTTATCGTCATCATTTAACATTTATGAAGCCACAAGCAGCCTAATCCTTCCTGTCCTTACAAAAAATAAATGTAATTTAAAAAGATAAACATTTTAATTAATTAAATGTAATTATATACAATGAAAGGAGAAAGAGACACACCTTATGAACAAGCCAAAGCATCACTCTCTTAATCCATCATTCAGTAAAAAAAAATTGATAAAACACCAATTATTTCACTGACATTTTCAACCTACAACAAATTTAAGGTCAATTATCCAATAAATAAATTTACATATCTTGGAATTCCACCCCTCCTACAGTGTCTCTTAGCCAAGTCAATATTCATTGAAATGTCTGAGGTCAAGAAAATGATCTGAAATGCATATTAGACAACGATGGTAAGTCCTAGAATAGCAGCTCTCATCTTTATTTTTGTTTCTTTTTTTAATCTTTAATTACAAATTAGAATCACCTGCTATGGCTTTTAAAAACACACATGCCCCGGCTTGGTGCCTGTAGCTCAGCAGCTAGGGTGCCAGCCACATATGCTGGAGCTGGCGGGTTCGAACCCAGCCTGGGCCTGCCAAACGACAGCAACAACAACAAAAATAGCCAGGCATTGTGGTGGATGCCTGTAGTCCTAGCTACTTGGGAGGCTGAGGCAAGAGAATCGCTTAAGCCCAAGAGTTTGAGGTTGCTGTGAGCTGTGACGCCATGACACTCTACCCAGGGTGACGGCTTGAGACTCTGGCTCAAAAAAATAATAAATAAATAAATAAATAAACCACACATGCCCAGTCCTCTCCCCAAATCTACCAATTCAGAATCTTAAGAGTAGGGCCCAGGCACCTATAATGTAAAATGCACAGGTGACTCTTACTTTTACAATGCATTCTATTTAAATGGCGCTTCTATTTAAATAAGCTATGTTTAAGTCTAGGAATTCAAAATATTTCAAAGATTTATGTCATCACATTGCAATGGCAATCTTCAGGAAGCTAAAAATACTATATAATCTTCATTATTTTTTGCAGTTTTTGGTCAGGGCTGGGTTTGAACGCCCCACCTCCAGCATATGGGGCCAGTGCCCTACTCCTTTGAGCCACAGGTACCGCCTAATACTATATAATCTTTTTCATCATGTAACTATCCCTCTTCATCACTTCAAAACAGAGGTTGGGGAGCATTACTTATCAGTCTGATCAAATGCTGTCTAAACAGAACTGCCTTTTCTCTAGTTACATGCATTGGCCATCTGACTCTTATTTTAATGACTAATCTTTAAACTTCTTTGCCTTTCAGATTTGATACATTAAAAATCAAGAGAAATAATGTCATCAAACTGAGTTACTTGAAAAGAGATAATCTTAGCACAAAGAAATTAAGGTTTGTCATGAATAGGCCTTTACTGACTGGTCGTAGAAATCCTCCAAAGTATTTTGTCATAACATTCTTTATGTAGTTGTACTTGTAGACAACAGAAGATCACTATGTCATTATATTTTCTGAAAGTGTTGCTGTTGTAGTCCACAAAAATATAAGCTAAGGATAGGTAGGAGTTAAGACCCCTAAAGACTGCATGTTCTTTCTCTCTCTTTTGGATCTCCTTTGTCGCCCCAGGCAGTACAGTAGAGCTATCACAGCTCACTATAACCTCGACTCAAGTGATCCTCCTGCTTCAGTCTCCCAAGCTGCTCCCAGCTGATTTTTTTTTTTTTTTGCCGTTTTTGACGGAGGCCAGGTTTGAATCTGTGACCTACAGTATATGGGGCTGGCGCCCTTCTCCTTTGAGCCGCAGGCACCACCCACACACCCAGCTGATTTTTTAGTTTTTTTTTTTAACAACAGGCTCTCACTACACTTTGCCTATAATGGTCTTGAATTCCTACTTCAAGCAATCTTCTCCTCTCCATTTCCCAAAGTTTTGGGATTACAGTTTGAGCCACCACACCTCCCTCTCTCTTTTTTAAGACTATTTTCAAGTAAAAATATAACTTTCTATTCAAATTTATCAATATTAACCAAGTTGCCAAAATCATCTTCTCAGCACACCTATAATCAAGTTCACATTTGAACACCATGATTTTAAATTTTTTCATCTATAATATATATCATGTTTAAGACACAGTTTTAGATGTCTAGTTTTCTGTTCTAGTAATAAAGTGAGAGATACTCATCAATTCAAGTTGATGAACCTTGAAAACCTGCTACAAATTTTTGCTATTTGTATAGGATACAAATAAAAATTAACATATAATTTTTACTACATTTGTCTTTGAAAATTGAGTACAAGATATATTTTGTCTTTGAATTATATTGCACATCTAAAAGACACATTATAAATCTTCCTGCAGCATTTTTCCTGGCAGAGTCACATAAAATTAAACAATGAAGTCTTTGTCCTTATCTTCTCCTTTGTTAAAACAATGCTAACACATAACATATAGTAGCTTTAAAGACTTAATTTAAATTCATGTGTACTAATATATCAAAATTAGACCTAGATCAATGACAAAAGACACCAGAAAAACAAAACAGGCCATCGTCAAAGCTGTTTTTTTAAATTTTACAAATGAACAGAACTTTAAAAACCTATTCTTTTCCTGAAAATAATTTGGGATTATTGTGTTCTCATACTATGCAAAATGAAACAATTAAATTATTAATAGCTAATAGCCATTTATTTTCTAGGTAAGAAGCACATCAATAACTTAACCTATTGGCTTCAAACTTGGAAAGAAAATTTTTTATTAAAGAGAATTTACTAACTAATATAATGTATCATGAGATTATACTTGTTTCTATCACCAGTATGAGCTGATTCTAAGTTATTCGTGGAGTATATTTTATTTTAGGTATATTGTCATAGTTAAAAATAAACAGAATTACTTGGCCAGAAATTTTGTACCCTCACTCTTCACCACAAAACTGACTGGTCTTACTGTAAGACACAAAAGACAAGCCATTTTTAACCATGGTTATATCTCAAGATATAACCTAGATCACAGACAGAAGAACCCAGAGATCCACAAAAGTCCAGTGTTTTACACAACCCTTCAACAATCCTAGATCTGAAAAAATATGAAACTCCAGACCACACAAGTACTATTCAGCCAGACCGAAAGATCTGCAAGACACTCAATCTTACACCTCTTCTTTAGTATCTTTTATAAGTAGTAGTTCTTGAAATAAGATACTATACACTCCATACAGTGTCTCATCATGGTGGCCGCTGAAAATGCTGTGCCCCAATTACTTAAAATAATCCTGAGTGAAAGACATCTGTCTTTTACTTTCAAGGAAATTGAGGACAGTTATCAAAACCAAAGAAAAAAGGATCAATAGATTCCTGACAAGATCTAATAAGGGGTGAGAAAATATATGTTATGTATGTTTAAAATAGGCTCTCTTAATGCCTATGAAAATTTCATTTGATTTCAATTACTACATCATATACCTTCAGAAATAGTTTTCTCTCCCTTTTTTTTTTTTTTTTTTTTAAGAGCGTCTCACTTTGTCACCCTTGGTAGAGTGCGGTGGCATCATAGCAACCTTAAACTCTTGGATTCAAGCAATTCTCTTGCCTCAGCCTCCCAAGTAGCTGGGACTAAAGCTGCCCGCCACAACACCCGGCTATTTTTAGAGGTGGAGTCTTGCTCTTGCTCAGGCTGGTCTCAAACTTGTGAGCTCAGGCAATCCACCCACCTCAGCCTCCCAGAGTGTTAGGATTACAGGCATGAGCCATGAAGCCCAGCCAAATAGTTTTCAATAAGAGAAAAAACTCAGATTTTTGACATCAGGTATATACCAGGTTCAAATCCAGTTTTTCCATTTCTTTTTTTTCTCTGATCTTGGGCCATTTAACCATTCTAAGCTTCAGCTATAAAATGGAATAATAATAATAAAATGCATAGTTCCATGAGAATTTGAGATATAATTAATATTCAATAACAAGTATTGACAAAGATGTGGTGAAATCAGAACCTTCATATTCTGCTAGTGAAAATGTAATATGCCACAACCACTTTGGAAAATAGTTTGGTAATTCCTGAAATGATTAAACATATACTTATTATATTATCCAGCAATTACACTTCCAGGTATATACCCAAGAGAAATGAAAGCACATATATGTGAAAAGACTACACATAAATGCACATCACAATCTTATTTATAACAGCAAAAATTGGAAACAACCCAAATGTCCACTGACTGATGTGGACAATAAATGTGAATATACTCTATGCAATGAAATATGATTCAGCAAGAAAAATAAATGAAATACTGATACATGCTACAATGTTGATGAACCTTGAAAACATGCTAAGAGAAAGAAGCAAATCCTGTGCTACAGTGTATATACACATATGAAATATCCAAACTCACATACCCCAAAACAGAAGATTAAGATTATATAGATATTAAATATTAATATGTATAACTATATCATCTTAATTATGTATGTAAAGACTTCAGGCCAGGCATGGTAGCTCACACCTGTAACTCTAATACTCTGGGAGGTTGAGGTGGGTAATCACTTGAGCTCAAGACTTTAAGACTAGTTTGAGCAAGAGTGAGACCCCATCTGTACTAAAAATAGAAAAACTAGCCAGGCATTGTGGCCGGCATATGTAGTCCCAACTACTCCGGAGACTAAGACAAGAGAATAGCTCTAACCCAGGAGTTTGAGGTTGCTGTGAGCTATGGCGCCACAGCACTATAACCCAGAGAGAGACTCTGTCTCAAAAAAATAAAGACAGTACAATATCTTCCTCAAATACATTTGAGAAGACGACTTCCATTTCCAGCCATAAGAAAATAACTGATACCAAACTGGTGCTCCCCAGGTAATATCTATAAAACTAGACAGAATACATAACTCTACTATATTTTTAGGTACCAAACAACAGGCAGTAGCCAGGTGCAGTGGTTCATGCCTGTAATCCTAGCAATCTGGGTGGCTGAGCCAGGAGGATCACTTGAGCTCAGGAGTTCAAGACCAGCATGCGCGAGAATGAGACCCCAGTTCTACCAAAAAATAGAAAAATTAGCTGGGCATCATGACACACACCTGTAGTCCTAGCTACTCAGGAGGCTAAAGCAGGAGGATTGCTTGAGCCCATGAATTTGAGGTTGTAGTGAATTATGCTGGTGCCAATGTATTCTACTGGGGGCAACAGAGAGATACTGTGTCTCCAAAAAAAAAAAAAAAAAAAAACACCCAGGTAGCACAAGAAGTGCATACTCTGTTCACTGCAGTGTTCTGCCTGTGACACCACAGGGAGGTAGAACATAAGCACAACATGATGTTATCACTGAAATGAGACGCAAAGATCAGAGTTATGGGTTACTGAAGCAACCAAAATTTATAGGACAGGGTATTGGAGAAAAGGCAACAATGCAAAAGGAATATCACTTCAGGCTGAAAGGATATGGTATCAGATGGAAACTCAAACCTGTGTGTTGGTCTCAGAATTGGTAAATATAAAAGACTTTTTTCCTTCTCTTGATCTCTTTAAAAGATACTAATATTAGCCGAGTATTGTGGCAGGCGCCTATAGTCCCAGTTACTTGGGAGGCTGAGGCAAGAAAATCACTTAAGCCCAAGAATGTGAGGTTGCTGTGAACTGTGACACTATGGCACTCTACTGAGGGTGACATAATGAGACTCAGTCTCAAAAAAAAAAAAAAAAAAAAAAAATTGCCTTAAGAGGCCTTAGACAAACATTTCTCCAAATTAGCAGAAGACCAAAATCAGCAAGATTTTTAACAACTTCTATAGTCCTTAGATGATAATTCTTATGTCATTACGCAAATACAAAATATGAAATTACAAAAATCTATTCCTAATCTAACATACTTAATTCAAAAGGAGTTCAGAAGGGGGGAAAGGAGCTGGGAAGAGGTAATACAAACTGTTTCTAACGAGTCCCTTATTCTCAATCTGTTTGGGACCACTGAAATTTCAGTGATACCTCTCCTAATCTACCCCCAACCCACTTTTTAAGTAACCTGGAAATGAGTCCCTGTGACAAATAGGGAAAAATGGTTAATGTAGGACAGGGGTCCTCAAACTACGGCCTGCGGGCCACATGAGGCGGTGTGATTGTATTTGTTACTGTTTTGTTTTTTTACTTCAAAATAAGATATGTACAGTGTGCATAGGAATTTGTTCATAGTTTTGTTGTTTTTTTTTTAAACTATAGTCCAGCCCTCCAATGGTCTGAGGGACAGTGAATTGGCCTCCCATTTAAAAAGTTTGAGGACCCCTGATGTAGGAAAAGCAACATTAATGCCTCCATTACTTTCTTTCTTGCTGGCAAAGACACACCTCCTAGAAGATAATCATATCTCCAGCTTCCTTTGCAGCTAGGCATGCATAGGCATATGAAGGAAACTCAGACAATGAGGTAAAAGGGAAAGTTTATTGTGAGATAATTTCTGGTAAAAATTGCCTTCCCTAATGAATGAGTAAGAAGGAAAGAAAAAAAGGAAGGAATAAAGAAAAGGAGTGAAGAAGAGAAGGAGGGAAGTGAGAACAAGGATGGAAAATGAAGGAGGGAAGGAGGCCCTCAGGAGGGGAGAGAAATTTTTGCATAAGGAGAAATCATCCTTTCCTCTTCTTCCACCTAAAATTGTTATATAAAAATAAAAGCTTGGCAACCTAATTTTTGTACCCTCAATGAATCCCAAACAATAAAATATATATTTTTTATTTTTGCTGCAACTCCAATCATTTTATTTATATGTATGTGTGTATGTATCCATACATAGGAGAGAAAATAAGGATTTTAAAGGTACACCAGAGATTGAAATCCAGCTCTGCCATTTGTTAGAGGCAAGTTTCTAAGCTTTTATGAACCTCGAATGTCATATATAGTAGAATCTCTGTAAGTTGACCACCAATTATATGTCACTACCCAAATACAAAATGTGAAATTACAAAAATCTATTCCTAATTTAACATATGTGTGTGTATCCATACACACATATTTTTAAGTAAAATGCTTGGAGTTACAGCAGCCATCCAGCAATCATGACAATGATTACCAACACACAGAAAGAATACACCTAGGACTACTGACCTAGTCAAAGAGATTCTTTGACACCACTTGAGTTCTTTAGCCATCTATCTTTGAGGATTATTCCTTTTTTCAACGTACAAGTTAACTCTTTAGGGGATGAACCACAAACCATAACTTCTAAATTGATGTTCTCAGCTACTTAATAGTAAATTACAGCCAACATGCATTTATAGAGTATCTATTATGTTCCACACACTATGCAAAGAGACCTTTTCTATAAACTACTTTGGAGTTCTGGGGTTTTTTAAAAATTATTTTAGAGATGAGGTCTCACTCTGTCACCCAGGCTGGTGTATAGTCATGCAATCATAGCTCACTGTAACCTTGAACTCCTAGGCTAAAACAATTCTCCTGCCTTAGCCCCCCAAGTACCTAGGACTACAGGTGTCCACCACCACACTTGCCTACTTTTTTTTTTTTTTTTTTAGAGACAGGGTCTCACTATGTGGCCAGGCTGGTCTTAAACTCCTAGCCTCAAGCCACCCTCCTGCCTCAGCCTCCCAAAGTGCTATGATTACAGGTATGAAGCCTACTGCACCCAGTCCTATTATTCTTTTTAATTATCAAGATAAGTACATAAGGAATTATAATTATTATCATTTCACAAATGAGAAACACGAGGCTCCGAGATGTTCAAGTGCCTTGCATCCAAACTCAAACAGTTCTTAAGAGATTAAGAACTAGGTAGAAATCATACCCAGGTTGTATGCTTCTAAGCTAGGCCTTATTTCAGCATATTACATCTATCCTTCTATACTACCACACAGATTACCTTCACAATCTCTCATATTTATATATCTGAGTGTGGCTATACAAGACCAGGTCAAAGAAAAGTGAACAAAAAATTATTCAATACATCTATTGGGGGGGGGAGGGGACAGGTCTTGCTCTGCTACCCGGGCTAAAATGCAATAGCAATGGCATCATCGTAACTTATAGTTCATTGCAACCTTAAACTCCTGGACTCAAGTGATCCTCCTGCCTCAGCTTTCCCAGTAGCTGGGACTACAGACACATGCCATTATGCCTGGCTAATTCTTTTATTTTTTCGTAGAGATAGGGTCTCGCTGTGTTGCTCGGGCTACTCTAGAACTCCTGGCCTTGAGTGATCACCATGCCTCAGCTTCCTTAAGTGCTGGCATTATAGGTGTGAGCCACTGTGCCCAATGCTATTCTCTTTTTATCTTTAATGAGAGAGGCTCTCATTATGTTAGTGAGGCTGGAGCGCAGTGTCTACTCGCAGGCACGATGTTAGTGCACTATAGCCTCAAATTCCTAGGCTCAAGCTATCCTTTCACCTCAGCTTCCCAAGTAGTTGGGACTACAGGTGCTTCTCACTGTGCTGGCTAACACTTCTATTCTTAGCCTTAATAGTGGGTAACTTTCATTAATACACCTTACGTTAATTCTGTCAGGCTCAGGTGAGTATCCTTCATTCACATCTCTTAAATCATACCACCCGCAGTGGGCTACAACGGCTATCCCCATGCAGAACTCAAACTTTTTAAATGTTAGGAGCAGATGAAAAGCAGATTAACAATCTATGAATAATGGCTTATGAGCTAATAAACCAACAGACAGCAATAGGAAGAAAAATACTACTAAAACCCTTATTGATAGGGCCAAAGGTAGGGACCCGCCCAAATAGAACTTCTGGTCCAAGAAGGAATGAGTGCATGAACATCCTGCCCAGGAAGGAAGGAATGTGCCAGTCCCTCCCACTCCAAACTTTTATCTTCCCATCCACCTTACCCCATGTGCTGACTTCTCTTTTGAACTCAGCTCACTCTAGCCGAGTGGAATAAAGGCCACGTTGCCCACACAGAACCTGGACTCCAATTCCTTTCGTTCACATCTAAGAATAATCTCTCATTGTCGGTCCTTAACCTCTTACTTACTCTTGAGACTTTCTCAATCTGTATCTCCTCCAATGCCTAACTAGTCCTTCTTAGTCTCCTCTTCAATAACTGACCACAGTATGGAAGCATTTATTTAAATTTTAAATTGACTTAGTTGAAGTTCCATGTTATGTTTTATTAACTTTAAAATCAGGTAATCCTTTTCTCCTTCTCTTAAGTGTTGTTTAGGTATGGTCCTATTTGATCATTTTCCTTGCAGCCCTCAGTTTAAAAAAAAATGATATAAAAAAATTTGTATCATTTTTAAGTTTTACTCGAAAGAACACTAATTGAGACACAATGATTGTTGAATAAAAAAAAAAAAACAAAAAAAAAAACACCAAGTCCAATATCTGATCTTATACTACCAGTCCACTATTTCATATTCCACTAAGAAAAAATGTTGTCAACTAGATTGACACAATACTCTATCTAGAGGTAACTGGGCTCGGCGAGTCTGGGGAGACAAGACTCCAGACATCTCTGGCCGGTGGGATCTGCCTATGATCATCCCTTTGAGGATACAGGGAGCCAGCAAGGGACTTCTGGACCACAGGAGGAAGACAAAAACACTGGAAAACTGGCAAGTGGCTGCGTGTGTTCGATCGACCTAATCATGCCGGCAACCGTGAGTACAAGCAGCAGTGAGACTGCAAACTGGAAAGGCCTTACCTGTGAACTTTTTGGGTGTTCTTGGACTTGGCGCTCAGTTCAGCTGCCTTGGGGAGAGCTTGAGCAAAAGTGTGGAGAACTTTGGGCATTGTCTGGGACCCTAAAATGAGCCACTGAGCTGGGCTCAGTGAAAGCCATTGTATGGAAAAACTGCTCCGGCAAGCTTTGCCCTCAGGGTCCCAGAGCAAGGATCGGGTGGGACAAAGTAACCTAGTGACTGAGCAGTTTAAAGGCGGGGATTGAACTGCTTCACAGCCCTAATCCTAAGGGGCAGAGTGAGACTGTTTTGGAACACTGGAGCCTTGGGCTGTTGCCTTGGGTAGAGTGCCCTGACGTCACAGCTCATAGCAACCTCAAATTCCTGGGCTAGGCGCTGCCCAGACCTCCACAAGAGGTGTGCAGCAACCCTCAACGGGTGACCCGCACACACTGGGGCTCCACATTCCCTGACCAGGAACTGCGGGAGCCACGCAACCCTGCATCCCCCCTCCTGTGTCCACCCAGCCTCCACATAGCTCATCCATCTGACCAGGGACTCTGGTAGCAGCGTGCCCTCTGAAGCCCTCCCTGCCTCTCCACAGAGACCTTCTCCTGGCCAGAGACTGCTAGAGCCTTGGGCTCTCTGTGCCAAAGTCACTGGGCGCCAGGCACAGAGAACCGTGCGCACCACCCCAGCCCTGTTGCTGAATCCGGGTGTGTCGCACACCAGAGCTGCTTCCACAACCAGAATCCCCTAACTACAGCAGCCCCAGAGGAACTACACAGGGTC
>CAUYPK010062103.1:0-22033 GCA_963574355.1 Loris lydekkerianus
TAAATGTCTTAACACAATAACTAAGAAAATGCCAGGAAGGCTATGTTAACCAGTGTGATGAAAATGTGTCAAATGGTCTATAAAACCAGTATATGGTGCCCCATGATCGCATTAATGTACACAGCTATGATTTAATAATAATAAAAGAAAAAAAAAACCACTGACTGCTCACCATTTGCAATAACACTGACAATTTGCATTAATACTGAGCACTGACCATTTGCATTAACACTGAGCACTTACAATTATCATTACCACTGAGCACTGACCATTTGCATTACCTCTGAGCGCTGGACATTTGCATTAGCACTGAGTGCTATTTGCATTATCACTGTGATGCACCCCCCCTAGAAAGCACCCCCAACCAACTAACCAGCTTAAAAAAAAAGGGCTCTCCAGGCAGCACCTGTGGCTCAGTTGATAGGGCTCCAGCCACATATACCAAGGGTGGTGGGTTCGAACCCAGCCCCGGCCAAACTGCAATAAAAAAATAGCCATGCATTGTGGCAGGCGCCTGTAGTCCCAGCTGCTCGGTAAGCTGAGGCAAGAGAATGGCCTAAGCCCAGGAGTTGGAGATTGCTGTGAGTTGTGACCCCATGGCACTCTACCAAGGGCGATGAAGTGAGACTCTGTCTCTACAAAAGAAAAAAAAGAAACAAAAAAAAAGGCTCTCCTAACTTCAAAAAAAAAAAGGCACCCCCTATCTGTAAAAAAAAAAGACCTCCTAACATCAGGGGGGAAAAGCCCCGCTTAACCGCAAAAAAAAGGCCCTACTAACCACAAAATTTAAAAGAAAGACCTCCTAACTTTAGGGAAAAAAGGCCCCCCTTCACCGCAAAGAAAAGGCCCTACTAACTGCAAAATTTAAAAAAAAAAAATAGACCTCCTAACTTCAAAAAAAAAAAAATCCTAACTTGTTCTTACTGTGGTCCTCAGGCAGCAGCAGGCTCTGCACAGGCAAGCTGGTGACTAGTGGATCACAACCGAGACTGAGAGGAGACAGAGAGAAGGAGGGAGTCAGAGAGTGCGGCACACATTCCACACATGCACACTGCAGCCCGGGAGGAGTCAACTGCTGAGCAAGACAGGCAGCTGCAGCAAAAACACCTGCGGGCCAGATAAATGTCCTCAGCGGGCTGCATGTGGCCCACAGGCCATAGTTTGAGGGCTCCTGGTCTAAAGTTTTGGAATGTTTTAAATAGTCTGAGATAAACTATAGGACATTTACCAGATCTCCACTCATCAGATAAGCAAATTGATGAATTAATGACCAGCAGATAATTTAACCTTTGTTCTGTAGGTCCTTCAATTATGTTAATAATTTAGTATCTTATTGTAACAAAGAATAGAATAGTCAGTCTTATGATCTTGTTTTAACATTATTGCTGGTCAGCTGTTATATCTAAACTTCAAAGTTATAATGAGATGTGTCTGACCTCCCTTCCCTTTGTGGCTGGGAACTCAGTTTTAAGGGATTTTTTTTGGACGGGGTCCCTTGGCCAAGAAAGATTCTGTTCAGTCAGCAGGAGAACTTAGAGTTTTAGTTTAGTTTACAAGATAGCACAAAGTCACAGCCAGGCATTGACACTGATGCAGACAAGTTCTAGAACATTCTGTCCCCACAGGCTCCTTCTGCTGTCCCTTCATGGCCACACTCCTGTCCCCTCTGTAGCCCCTGGCAACCACTAATCTGTTCTCCATCTCTATAATTTTATCATGTCACAAGTGTCAGATGAATGGAATTATTGTCACAACCACATAGGGTTTCAGCCTAGGTCTGATTGTTCAATGTGCAAAAATCCAATTATTGGGACAATGAAGATTGCTGAGGAGGAGAGGGATTTGTAATAGGTCAGGCGTCTTGTCAGGAGGACAGGAGAAACTGCCTCAAATCTGTCTCTCCAAGTAGCAGGTATCATGGGCCGTGTACGTTGGAGCAAATCATGGTGTAACTTACAAGGGTCTAGTGCAGAGGGCTGGTGACTCTCGGCAGCAAGAAGTCTGTCCAGGAGCCTTCAGAACCTCAGCTCCTTTGTCTTATAGAAAATCTAGCATTTCTGAGAAACAAAAGGTCAAATAGTTATCAATAGTTAAAGGAAAAGGATTATAAAAATATGTAGGGGTCATTGAAGTTTGTTAACAGAACTGGTTACAATCATATGGTCTGTGACATTTGGGGACTGGCAATTCCACTCGACCTCAGCCTCTGGAGATTCATCCAAGTTGTGTGTATATCACAAATTTGTTCTTTTGACTGCTGAGCAGCAGTCCATGATGCAGATGGACCACAGTCTGTTTAACCATTTATCCAGGCTGATTCCAGCATTTAGCTATCAAAAAAAACTGCTATAAATCTTCATCAACAGGTTTTTTCAGGAATGTGAGTCTTCATGAGGAACAGTAATCACTAGGCTATATGGTAATTGCGTGTTTGGCTTCATAAGAAATTGTGAAGCTGTTTTCTAGAATGGCTGTACCTTTTACATTTGAGAGTTTTCCCTATCTTCTAATGTAAACATTTAATGCTATAAGTTTTCCTCTCAACTCTGCTTTAGCTGTGCCTCACAGCTAAATCCATGTGTTGCATTTTTATTCTGACTCAGTTGAAAGTCTGTTTTTAATTTCCCTTGTGACTTCCTCTTTGGCTCACAGATCATTTAAAAGTGTGTTGTGTGGTCCTAAATTGGAGATTTTCCTGTTATCTTTCTGTTATTAATAGCTAGTGTGACTCTGTCTAACGTCAATTCCTTTAGATTTGTTGGGCTTTGTTTTATGGTTCATGACGTGATCAGTCGTGAACCATGTGTGTATATATGCATATAAATGTGCTTTATATCCCACACACAATTGAAGTGAATGTGTGTTGTGCTATTGTTGGATGCCATGTTCTATGAATGTGGACTACAATATGCAGGTTGATCACGTGTTACGTTCTTCTACATCCTTGCTTATTTTATGACTAGCCATGTGGCCTGCAATCTTTTACTAAGGGCCACAGTTCCTGCCAGACACCCCTCTCCCCACAACCACCCAGTGAATCCCAGTGACAATTTCTACCTTTGCCCTTACAGACCTAAGGGAAACAATAGCTGCCTGCTCCCCCGGCCCTGAAATACGAGGTTCTGTAACCCCTCTCCACAGCTCCATGAATAGTCTCATCACGACACTCTCCTCAGTGACCCAGTTCTCTGTGACATCTGTTTCCTGCTGTGGCCTTATTATATATCCCAGGAGGCCACTGCCATTACCTAGGACTCCTACAGAGGGAATTCTCACAGCAAATGAGCTCACAGAGTAAATCAGTTAAGTTCTGGCTGCAGTAAAATGTTTAACGGAGACTTTCATTTCCTCTTAGAATGTAGAAAGCTGCAAAGAACACTGTTCCCACACTGATGACAGAAAAGGCTGGGGAATGAGCAGTCACAGGGAATAAAGGGAAGTCAGCTCCCAAACAGAACGAGCCCCTTCAAGGGGACAGAGAGGGCTGAGAACTGTTTCATTTCAACAGGTATTCAAGAAAAAAATTATTCAATAATATTTATTAAAGCACAGTGAGGCCAACTTTATTAAGGAACCCTGAGGGAGGTATAGGGACAACAGCAATGAGACCATAGTGAGGGAAAGCAGTGTGGGCAAGGGGAAGTTATCACCAAGGAGCAGGGTGGGGCCGGCGGATGGAAAATTACTAAGAGGAAAAGCTGATCGGACCGTCCTGTCACAGCACACAGAAGGAAGAGGTGGGCACCACGCGGGTGGACAGGAAAGGTTCAGGGAAATAGAAAAAGGTGGGCACCACGCGGGTGGACAGGAAAGGTTCAGGGAAATTCTGTTGTTTTTGTTTTTTTGTGTTCTTTGTGTGAGACAGAATCTTATTTTGTCACGCTCGGTAGAGTGCCATGGTGTTATAGCTCACAACAATCTCAAACTCCTGGGCTTAAGTAATCCTCTTGCCTCAGCCTCCTGAGTAGGTGGGACTACTAATGCCCAGCTAGTTTTAGTAGAGACAGGGTCTCTTCTTTGGCTCAGGCTCATCTCCAACTCCTGAGCTCAAGTGATGCACAGCCTCCCACAGGGCTAGGATTACAGGTCTCACCACTGCCCAGGGAAATTCTGAAAGGCTGACCTGCATGACAAATCGGGAGAAAAGCTAGGATCCCTTACTTAAGGGGAGCTTACATTAGATTAGAAAGCTGGCTAGGCAGTGGGTCTCACCACTGGGTGGGTCTGGTTTTTGTGCAGCCAGGTTCCTTATCAGCTGGAGGCAGCATCTTATTTTCCTTGTCTTGCTATTTTCGTAGCAAGTCCACTTGCTCAAGGCTTCTACCAACAATAGTCTGACTCCTGACCCCCTCCTTATGTGGGCATGGGCAAATTCCAAGGGAGGTCATTGGTTTAATCAGGTTGGGTCACACAACCCCATGTTGCCTCCCTGGGTCAGAAGTGAGGCCCCGAGTCCAGTTCCTGGGCTGTCTCACAGGGACAGCTAAGAGCGGGGAGAGGAACAGGAACTCTGAGAAGACCCCTCCCACACTCTGCCCCCTCTAAGCATGAGGTGCTGCGCCCCACACCTGGAGGCATTTGGATCTGCCTCACCATGCTTCAATAAATATCACCTAATAGTTCTTTCTTTATTACAGTTATATAAAAACAACAGGTTATATAACAACCATGCATCCACCCCCAGCCCAGCTCCTGACTACAGTGGTCTCAATCTCCCACACCAAGGGTCAAAGCCAATGAGACAGTGATAAATTGTGGTATATGTACACCATGGAATATTACATAGCCTTAAAGAAAAATGGAGACTTTACCTCTTTCATGTTTACATGGACGGAGCTGAAACATATTCTTCTTAGTAAAGTATCTCAAGAATGGGAGAAAAAGTATCCAATGTACTCAGCCCTACTATGAAACTAATTTGTGGCTTTCACATGAAAGCTATAACCCAGTTATAGCCTAAGAATAGGGGGAAGGGGGAGAGGGGGAGAAAGAAAGGAGCTATGGGGATGGATGGGTGGAGGAAGGTGATTGGTGGAATTATACCTGCGGTGCATCTTACAAGGGTACATGTGAAACTTAGTAAATGTAGAATATAAATGTCTTAACACAAATAACTAAGAAAATGCCAGGAAGGCTATGTTAACCAGTGTGATGAAAATGTGTCAAACGTTCTATAAAACCAGTGTATGGTGCCCCATGATTGCATTAATGTACACAGCTATGATTTAGCAATAAAAAAAAAAAAAAGGAAATGCTTGCACCTTGCTGACTGCTACTTTCCACATTTAAAAATCACTCATTTGGGAATAGATGTATCACCTTTGGGTGAGACATTGTTTGAGATATCAGTAATCTTAGATCACACAGAAACAAAAACTTTGTTCTTCTTAGAGCAAAGCTTATTGCAAAATATTTCTGACAGTAATTTCATGCATTTTCCCTTCTTCTTCATGATTTAAAAGAAGACAAGTACAAAACATAAAAACAAAGGAAGAAAAATGCCTCCCCTATAAATCTTGTCATATAAAATTTCTAATGAGGTAGTTTGGAAAAAATGTAAAGAGACCTCCAAATCTCCAAATTTACATCCAACTTGACCTTTGGTCACCCCAGATGAACACAAATGTATCATATTTCAAAGAAGAAAATCTCAAAGATGTAAATGGTAGATTTATTTTTTTAATGTGCATTTTTGTTTGAACATTTTTTAAGAGTGGTGTTGGAGCTTATTTTTTAAATATAATCAATGACTTTTCCCTAAAGCCATTAGTGGGGACTAGGGTCTTAAAAATTTTGCTTAAGTTAAATTCTGGAAAATCTAAACATCTTCTCAGTTTTTTAACATGTGCTATTATTTTGGGAGTACTGGTTAGTGATATTTTCCCCCAGTCAATCCTCAGTGAGGAAATTATTTAATATCTAGTCAGAGGCTGATGCAGCAGCCACTTGTCATCTATGCCTATTGAAATTTAGATTAAATAAGATTTAAAATGCAATTGTTTCATCCTGCTACCCACATTTCAAGTGCTCAGATACCCACAATACCGATTTAGATCATTTTTATCACTGAAGAAGTTTCAGTGTACAATTCTGCCCTAGGATGTGTTCATAAATGTGAAGGAAACAAATTATCTTTTTTTAATCTTTACTTCATGTTTACAAGTACAACATCTTCTTATACCCTTTAATAAATATAGTTCTCGACAGCAAAGATCATAAATCTCTTTGGAGCCACAGAGGTGTGGGAGAAGATAGGCTGTTAGCAAGAGGTTTTGACCCTATTACAGGAAATGGGAGTCTTTTCTTGCCACATCCTAAAAACAAATTGGTCTTTGATACATCATGATAAAGATGAAAAATGAAAGGGAGAAAGCCCTTTCATTGCTCTTCATTTGGTAAGTATCTCACTATGGCAATAATTTCCAAGACATATCACCACCTTCTTCTATGATTTTCTTCCATCTGTAATTACTAGTATAGTAGTTCTAAATATTCTTATATGATCTAATTCACCCTGTGTACTTCCAGAGTAAAGAAAGTCTCCCAGAGACCAATAGAACCAGCAAGCAAGTTATTCTTAGATTTTTAAGACTTAAAAATGTTCAGAATTTCATTGAGTCATAACATGGATTCATTTTCTAAGTGTATTTTTTTATTTATTGTTTAATTTCAGATTAATATGAGAGTACAAATAATTGGGTTACAATGTTTGCATTTGTTAGGTGAAGAGCCTATTGTAGTTGTGTCCGCACCCAGGAGGTGTGCGTATACCCTTCCGATGTGCCCATGAGGTGGGGTGCACTCACCCCCTCCCTCCTCCTGTCTCCCTCCACTCTTCTCAGCCCTGCCCCACAATGTGAATTGAATTTTTCTGTTGTGGGCGTGTATTAGATTGTCTACTGGCTTCATATGAGTATAAAGTACATTGAATTCTTGCTTCTCCATTCTTGTGATACTTTACTAAGAAGAATCTGTTTCAACTCCTTCTAGACTAACACATAAGATGTAAAGTATCTTTTTATGGCTGAATAATATTCCATGGTATACCTATACAACAGTTTATTAATACAGTTGATGGGCATTTAGGTTGCTTTCATATCTTTGCAATTATAAATCTATGTTCACATCTATTGTAAACATCCTTATGATAAAATGATTTTTTTTCCTTCTAGGTAAATGCTTAGTAATGGGATCAGATGGAAGGTCTATTTTGAGTTCTTTGAGGATTCTCTATATTTCTTTCCAAAGATCTATATGAGTTTTCAGTTCCACCAGCAGTGTAAAAGAAGATTCCCTTCTTTCCACATATAAGTGTGTGATTTTGAAACACCACTTGGTAGTAAATCTTTGATTATAGTTAGGCATGTAAGAGGTTGGTTTTGGTCAAAGTCAGAAACAGAACCCTGAAATGTACTTGTTTCACCTGATTGCAGGAACTCTATGGAAAAGAAAAATACAAGAAGTAAAAATAATGTGCCCTTACAATCTCTTATAACATGTACATATAGAACTGGGAAAACAACCCATATATTTCAGTTTCCAAAAAAGTTCATTTTAGTTCAAATAATTTCTTTCTCTCCTTAAACATTCCAGCAATTAAATTTTATTAGCTGGTTATCTCTGTCTATTTTTCTGTTTTCCAACTCAGAGTTAAATATGTTTGAGTTTCTGGGCCCATCAGCAATGATGATACCCATAAAATATTAATTGAAAAGGCACTGGTGTTGGGCAGTGCCTGTGGCTCAAAGGAGTAGGGTACTGGCCCCATATACTGGAGGTTGTGAGTTGAAACCCAGCCCTGGCCAAAAACTGCAAAAATAATAATAAATAAATAAATAAATAAATAAATAAATAAATAAATAAAAGCACTGGTGCCCGCGGTATGCATATCAGGAGGTGGTTACCTGGGAGTTTTGTGACAGCCCTTCCACACTGTGTACAGCAGTATGACCAGCCCTTTGCATCCCTTCCCAGGCAATAACCATGCAAATCTCCTAGGACTCAGAAATATGGCCATCAGATAGGAGAGAACAAACCAGGACTTGATGACCATCCACTGTGGGGGCTTCCTCGCCAAGGTGCCTAGCAAAGCTGTCAAGCCCCCAGCCTTGTGCGAGAGCCAAGAATGACAGGAATCACTTGGGTAACAGAGGCCAGCTCATGTCCAGCTGTGCAACCCAGACTTCCTAATGGTATCACATCAGAAAGCCATCGTGCATCTGGCACACATTTAAGGCCAAATTGGCAGTATTTGATATGAAAAAGAAACCAAAGACCGAATTAGCATCCCACATGGTTGTTTTTGCAAGTTATAGACACATTGCAGAGGCCTTGGACAGGAGGCCACAAACGCCCACGGGCCTTTCCTTAAATGAAAGCTGGGCTGCCTAGGGCCAATGAACTCCTGGAAAAAAAAAAGTCAAAAAACAAACATAAAATGCACAAAAACAACAACCCAAACCCCATACTTTGCTGCTTTAACTTTTGCTTGTCCCAGGGAAGGTCTTGTTACCTTAACACTCTGTTTTTGGCTTACATGGAACAAGTATCTGGACCATCCTTCAGAAGCGAGCTTAAATTTGGAAAAAAATTTACCTTTTTCCTTAACCTGTAATTCCAAGTCACTTTTAACTCAAGCTTCCAGGGTGAGTTAGGTCTCATCTCTGCAAGTCTGGAAGGTCGAGGAGACTCGGCTTTCTGAAAACATTGCTTTGCACTGGAATACAAATTGATCATTTATGGAGGGATTCTATATTTCTCCTCTGGAGTGTCACCTTCCAGAAAACTGAATGTATGATTGGAAAGCTGTTTTGGAAACATAAAACAGAAAGTTGGAGGAACAGGTACAAATAGTTTTGAAAAGTGCTTAAATTAATTTAAGTTAGACCTCAGTACAGCTATGATAGCTAGAGTTACTGCAGTTCTACCCTATTTTGAAATAAATTTTAGTGGTCTGTTAACAAAGTTAATCAGAACTTTCCTGGAAGAGCTTTAAGTTCTTAATCAGAACTTATGCTTCTTTGAAAGTAGAGAAAAACACACACACACACACACACACACACAAATATTAGAAAACAATAAGGGTGAATTTTTAATAGTTTTAGAATAGAAAAACTCCTTCTAAGTCAGTTAGTCTACATAAACCATAAAGGAAAAACATTAATTCTGATACCTGGGGAAAAAATAATAAAATCAAATCATCTGATTGTGCAATATGATATGGTCTTCACATTACCTTTATCTTGTTACCTTGACTTATTCTCCCTACTCTCATTCAAGTCTTGCAAAACTTATGACAAATAGCTAATTTCTTGAATTTAAAGTTATCACCTACAAATAAGCAGGAATGAATCAAATGATGCTCTTTAAAAGATATGAAAAAGACAACTTTCACAGAAAACAAAGCAAATAAACCTATGAGAAGAGACTTGAACACATACATGTTTAAAAATGTCAATCAAAACAATGAAATAAAAATAAAAATTTTCACCTTCATGGTTGCCAAAGATTAAAATACCCGAGACGCCCACCATAGTGTTGAGTCAGTGTCCTATATCAGTAGCGTTCCTATAAAGGTACAATATTTTTGGAGGGCAATTGAACAAAATCAAGATTAAAAATGTAAAATTTCTTCAAAATTTTTCTACTAAGAATTTATCACACAGGTAAAGTCACAAGAGTATCCCATGTTGTATGTAAATGGTGATCATTTTAGCATTGCCCAAGGTCGGAAAATTAAGTTATTGAACTTATCCTAGAAAAAGTGCTACAAACTTCATTGCTAATTATCAATCACTATGGTTGCCTTTGAAGTACTCCCCTTGGGAAGCTATGAAACAATGCAGGAGCCTTGACCCCCTTCAAAGCAATGTCGTAACCATCAAAATTGCCATTGTATTACTCTCCGATGTCATAAATGTCATAAAAATGTTCTCATTTTAGTATTTCCTTTATCCTCCGGTAAAGAAAAAAGTAATTGGGGCCAGATCAGGTGAGTAGGGAGGGGATTGCAATACAGTTATTTGTTTACTGGCTAAAAACTCCCTCAGAGACAGGGCCCTGTGAACTGGTGCAGTGTTGTGATTCAAGAGCCCATTTTTTGCACACACCTTTCTCATGCCAAGATTTTCAGTTAAGATTTTCCTAACTGGTTCTCCATGGACGTTTGCTTGCTCTGCTATGGTTCTCGTAGTCAGCTGACAATTCTGAGGCTCAGTTGGCTGAATTTTTGCAATGTTTCCATCAGTTCTGCTCATGGTAACAAATTCACAAATTTAACTGTGGACTTTATATGTATTTAGTCTCTGCTCCCAGGAGTATACAAGAAATAGTTAATGGGAATTATGGAGCTAGACGTGCAGGAAGTGGATATAATTGCTATTTCTCATCTTGTAGTTTTGTGTACCATTTGATTTTACTTTCACTGAAGAAAAAAGTAACAAAATAAATTCTGCTGGCAACCTTGCTAAAATGCTATTCAGTGAGAAGGAGTTAAACCAGGCTTCAGTTTGAAAGAGCTGTCATCTGGTGAATGGCAGGGCCACAAAAGAAGCTCATTACCATCTCCTTCAAACCAAATGAAAGGGGTAAATTTGGTCCTTAAGCATAAACAGTAATTATCCATGCATTTCCCTTGCAACTTCTTTATAAAGATTTCAAGAGAATGAATTACAGTGGATTGAGTTTCATGTAGCTGTGTTTGCCCAATGCAGGTGGGATTCTGAGCCATCTTTGATCCAGGTGGCATAGATGTACAAAATTGCAACAGGGAACATAACTTATGAATTCCTAAATCTGTCAAAAGATTCAATTTACCAGGGGAGGTAAATTTTCCAAGGGTAAAATTTCTTCTCTTTGAAATCTGTAGGCTCAGAACAATGCCTTCCATCTTATAAAAGAGACATCATAAAATAAAATGCATACCTAGATCTTCTGATTTTAAAGCTTATTACTGAGGGCGGAGGTTTTTTTTTTTTTTTTTTTTTTTTTTTTACCTTTTAGGATATTTTAAACTTTTATTTGCAAGAAGAGTAAAAAATTGCCTAATATGATCTTTATCCCGTTTACTTATCATGAGCATTTTGTCCCATCTGCTTCACTTTTTCCTTTTCTCTTTTATTTACAAAAACTTTTCCCCTAAAATACATGAGTGTAAGTTACACATATCACACCCCTTTATTCATAAACATTTCAGTAGGCATTTCCTAAAACTGAAAATATTCTCTTCATAACCACAGTTGATTATCAACTTCAGTTAATTTAACATTGACAGAATACTTGTTCCTTTTCTGCACCTACATTACAATTTTCTCAATTGACCCAGTAACGTCCTTGGTTCATATTTCTCCTTGCAGTTCAGGGTCCAGTCCACATGTGGTGCTTATTTGTGAGGTCTCCAGCGGGATGTTAGTATATGTTAGCCAACAGTGCTGGATGAATGAATACCCCGATTTGTAACATTTGTCATTTCTGTGAAGTAAACACTCCCATTATTACCAACTTCAAGTCACCAAAATGATCTATCTGAACATATATATATTTGGAAAGAGATGTGCATATTGGATCCCTCAAACTAGTGCATGCTGACTGCAAATCTCTTTCTTCTGCTTTAACCTGGATCAACTCTCAGTCTTTATCTTTTAAGACATTTACATTTTTGAAGGATATATATATTTTTTAATTTCACGTTCCTCATTTGGGGTTTGTCTGACACACCCTCATGTCTAGATTTAGGCTATGAATTTGCAGTTGGAATATTGCATATAATGTTCTGTCTTTCTCTGGGTGTCACACCTATGGCCGTGCAGTAACCGTATGCCCCACATTTATGATATTTTGATGTTAAGTTGTTATCTTTGTTATTATATTATTTCCCTGTCAAGGTATTAACTGACTTCATGACATATTTACTGTTTTTCTCTCTGTTTAAAATGTATTTACTTTAGAACCATGCAATATCCTCATAATTAAATTTTGCTGTAGCTTTTATGCTTAAACATTGGGAAGATCTTAAAATCCAAATGTTTTTGTTACCAGAATTTCATTATTTAAAATTAAAAAACAGGTCAAGTTCTATTCTAATGAGAATTCTATGGACATTAACATGGAAATTGGAGTTGGAAAATGGTGAAACCCAAAACAGTAGATTTTCAGGAGTTTGTATTTGCCTTTAAATAAATACTTAAGTAAGTTCCAAGATTACATTTACATGTGGTGTCAGTAATACTTATCTTTCAGGGCTATAATAAAGATTAAAGATATATTACATTCCTAGGAGAAGTCTGCCCTGTTGTAGGAGTCAGTAAATGAGAACAGAGGGAAATATACACGGAAGATAATTTACTTTCTGTTAGAACTGAAATAACTCATTACAAAATTATGAGATTTTATAACAAAAAAAAAGATGGGTTTGGGAAAAATAGATTAAAATCAATTTAATGAAGGAAGAATTAATACTTTTGTTTATTGGGAAACTATGGCCCATAAATGTAGGTATGGTACTTAGGAACCCAGGTTGACCAACAATCTGACACACTTTTGATTATCTTTGAACAACTCTGAGGATGCGTAACAAAGCTTAACAACTTTGAAAAAGGCCGAAATCTCCTGGAAGAAAAGACTTAATGTAATAGATAATTTCCCAAGAACAAAATAGTAGTAATAAAGAAAAAAGAAAAAAAGAGTGATAAATTCGACTTCACACAAATTTAAAACTGCTCTTCCTCAAAAGACATCATTAAGAAAATGAAAAGTTGAACCCACATTGAAAGAAAATATTTACAAATTACAACTACTTGACAAAGGACTTCAATTAGTTTTCTCTTGTGGCTGTAACACAAAAGTAGAGACTTAAAGCAAGAGAGGTTTATCATCTTACAACCCTGCAGATTGGAAGTCCAGCTGGGCTGCACTGGATCCTCTGCTCTGTCTCACAAGGCTAACATCAAGGTGTCAGCCACCCTGGGCTCTTATCTGGAGCCTCCAGGGGAGAATCCACCCCAAGCCCATTCAGGTTTTTGGCAAGATTCAATTCCTTGAGGCTGCGAAGCTAAAGTTCTCATTTCCTACCCTGCTGTCAGCCAGAAGGCTCTTTCATCTCCTTAAGGCTGCCCATATTTTTTGTCACATTGTCACCTCTATCTTTAAAACAGCAATGCCTAATTGAGTCTGTCTCAGGCTTCAAATCTGTCTGACTTTTTCTTCTTCCTCATCTCTTCTGTTTCTAACCAGAGAAAGTTCTCGACTTTTAAGAGCTCATGTGATTATCCTGGGTCTACCCAAATAACCCAAGATAATATCCCTATTTTGAGATCTCTAATCTTAGTTCTATCTGAAAAATTCCTTTGGCCTTATAACATATATACAGAATCCAGGAATTGGAGCATAGAGATATTTTTGAAGTCATTCTGCCTGCCACAGATATTTCCATAATATATAAAAATCTCATTCTACTTAATAGTAAGACAACTCACACCCAGTTATTTTTAAATGGGCAAGGGGCTTGAGTCTTTTGATAAAAATTTGATTGAGATAAGCATATGGGACATCATCAAAATCATTTGCATTGGGGAAATACAAAATAAAATTACAATATACTACTTCACACCCACTAGAATGATTGAAACAAGTGTTAATAAGTATCTAGAATAACTGGGACTCTCATAAATTGATTCACAGGATATAAAATAAACTCTAAAAACCAGTTTAGCAGTTTCTTATATTGTTAAACTTACACTTACCATACTATCTAGCAATACTCCTAGGTATTCAACCAAGAAGAAAAACATGCATAGTTCTACAAAAAAGATTTGTATTTGTTCATAATCCCAGAATTTTGATCAACAGATAAAGTTATGAACAAATAGCAATAAATCCGTATATATCTACTTAGCTATAAAAAAGGAATGAGCTACTAATACATCAACAACATCAAAGAATCTCAAAAATATTACACTTGGGGAAAATACCTAGACTTAAAATTAAGGCTATACTGTATGATTTTATTGATAGGAAGTTCAAGAAGAGGAAAAACAATTTTTAGTAATAGAAATCAGATCAGGGTTGTTGCTGGAGGATAGGGCTTGGGGATTGAATGGAAGTGTTTACAAAGAAACACCCTGGTGAATTGAAATGTGCTAATCTTAACTGGGGGATTGTTACATGTATGCATACATTTGCCAAAGTACTCCAATTAGTGCAACTAAGTTCTGTGAATTTAACTTTAAGTATACTTCAATAAAATTGATTTTAAAAAAGAATAACAGAGATAATGGCCAATTTGAGGGTATGGTTAAGATCAAGCTTTTTAATGGTTCAAAATTGTATACCCATGATAATCTTTTCTTTGCTTGATTTGTCAGTTTCTGAGAGATGTGTTTAAAAATATCCCTATATAATTGTCAATTTGCCCATTGTTTTTCTTGTTGTTACATATATATCTACACTATCAAGTACATATAAATTTATGGTACTGTATATACTTGAGTATATACGGTAATTACATCTTCAGATTATATTATTTACTATTCATCTTTTCCCTATTAATTCTTTTTGTCTCAAATTATTTCTTTCTGATAATATTGTTAAACTTTTTTTAATTTTAGATTTTTCTGTAGGATGATTTTCCCATCTGCTCATTTTCAAACTCATTTGTTGTTTTTCCTTAGGTTTGTCTCTCACAAGATACATTATTTGTTATTTTAGCTTTATTTCCTGAACAATATGGTATAACAATTACTTACATAGAATTTACATTGTGTTACGCAGTGTAAGTAATGTAAAGACAATTCAGAGTCTATGGAAGGATACGTGTAAGTTACATGCAAATACTACATCATTTTATATAAGGGGCTTGAGCACCCACAAATTTTGGTATCTGAGGGAGGTCCTAGAACCTTTCATGCCCGAGGGAGGTCCTGGAACCTTTCCTACCAAGGGACAACTGTATCTGGTATGCTGAGGTTAATACTGATGAAAAATTCTAAAGCAGTAAGTGCACTCAGAAAATTTTGATAAAATACCTAAAGTGATTATTCTTGTGCTTAGAGTGAAAATTGTTTGAAGATGGGAGTCCAAAGTTATTTGGAGTTCCTGTCCTTATGGTAACTGATTCATAAGGAGACCAAGAAAATATCTTTCTACTCAAAGAAAGTTCCAGAAAGAGTTTCAAGCTTCTTGTGTTCTAGTTCCATGCGGGCTTACTGAAGCTGTGCTGCCCCATGTCCAGCACTTTTCTATATATCATTTGAATTGTGTCTTCATGCACAGGAATGAGACAAGAAGAGGAATTGGGGCCCATGATCCAACCCTTCCCACATGAAAGGCACTACCAGTGAAGCACTTCTGCTTTGCTAATCGGCCCTCTGGGGTTAAAATTTTAAGTAGAAGGATATTTCAAAGATAATCTGATAGATAAAGCAATTTTCCCTGTCCCACCAAGAACTCAGGACGTGTGGTCTTTCCATTCTTCTCATTGGCAAAGAGAAAGATTAATATACTATTTACATAAACCTTCTGAGTAATTTATCTCAAATCTATAGAGACAAAACTTCTCTTTCATATTTAGAAATTGGTCAACGCACATCTGATAGTCCTGTGTACAAACGAATAAACACAACCTAATTTTCCGTGGTTCATTACATTCCCTAATGATACTCGATAGGACCAGCTTGTAAGTCATAATTTATTCCCAACGAACCAACAGTATAGCAATGGGTCTGGTGCTAAATGCACGAGGCCAACAACTACAAATATGATATTTATATTCTCCAAGCAGAACACATTTTCAGATGAATCTAAATTTGTTAGACGAGACAATTCTGATTCCAAGCCCATGAAATTATGTATAATATAATCTATAATGGCGATATGCTCTATAAAGATAATTTTATTTTAATCTTATTTCATTTACTTTGCCATTTTAGCTTTATGTATTCTCTCCTTATTATGTTGTACTATTTTTAATGAAACAAATTAGAGAATGAAAGAACGTCCTTTATCAGGTGCACCATATTCAAGGGAGGTCTCAAGAGATTTTCACAGATATTGTTTTTTTAAGGGAAAAATCTAGTACTATTAAGTGAGTTTGGAGGTCCTGATCCTTCAGTATCTTTTCTGTTATTCCATTTTTTTCTGATGGCAAATAATTGTGGTTGGTCATGTTGCTGCCCGCAAAGAAAATCCTTATGCTTTCTGGAGCCGTCATTTCAACAGCACTAGGTGCTTTTTGTCCTTTTTTATTTAAAATCTTGGAAATAAACTGTGATATTTTATAAGGCATATCTTATTCTAAAACATACTCTTTGGAAAAACTATTGTCCTTTGATAATCCATTTCATTGCTTTCCAGTGTCAAAGCCCCCCAATTTTATTTCATTGATGATCAAATTTTTAAAATAAAACGTGTTTACGCATTCTAAATGCAAAAACATTCTCATCTCACCTATAACCTGTAAGGGGAATGAATATATGTACATGCCTGCATGTTCCTAAGATTCAGTAGGAGTAATTTTTTCTCTTCTCTTCTCTTCTGTTTTCTTTTTTTCCTCTTTCTTGCAGAGTCAGAGTGCCATCGCATCAGCCTAGCTCACAGCAACCAGCAACTCACATTCCTGGGTTCAAGGGATTCTCTTGCCTCAGCCCCCACCCCCAGTAGCTGGGACTACAGGTGCCCACCATGATGCCTAACTAATTTTTCTATTTTTAGTAAAGATGGGATTTCACTCTTGCCTAGACTAGTCTTGAACTCCTGAGCTCAAGCAATCCTCCCACCTCCGCCTTCTAGAGTACTAGAATTACAGATGTTATCCCCCATGCCCAGCCCATAGGAGTAATTTTCACATGAAGATGCCAGCAAACAAATGTCCAAGCATATGGTTATTGCTCACAAAAAAAAACAAACAAAAAAGGTCTGTTAATTGGTAAATGTTAATGCTTAAAGGTGACAGACATTATTTACTAAGAATGGTATGCACATCTGAACATTTATTTAATCTCTAAAAAGTTAAAATTTCTAATATTTAACAGCAAACTCATGTCTTCTATTTGAAATTTAAAATAAAACATGAATTATTTTTAAGAATCTTCTGAGTTTCTAATCATTTGTTTACTTGTCAAATGATTGTGTTTCTGAGACTTCAGCAAAGGTTTAAATGTTTTAGGATGTATTAAAACAGTTGAAACTTGGATAAGAACCCAGAGAAGCCTTGGAAGAAATGCTTAGAAAATATTAGAGAAACAATCACATGAATGATAACATTGCAATTAATCATTGATTGTGGTAAAGGCTTTTAAACAAAGAAAACTGTTGGAACTAAACAGGTTTGCTGTAAGAATTAAACAATAAAAGTGGTGGAGATAAATAGTCAATAAGCATGAGTCCAGGATTGCGTATGTGAATATGGAAGACTGTAATGTGGGAAATTAGCATATAGACCACAGTTTTGAGTGGTGCAAGGTGGGGCAACTCAAAACATAAATATGCCAAATGCTGCCTCGGTGCACAAGTTTCATCTGACCCACTAAGACCTCTGAGTTTTTAAAAGCAGCTTACAAGAATAAAAATGCTGAAGTTAAGCCCTTTAAAACATAATTAAAAGTACAACCAACCAAGGTATTACCAAAAGTAAACCTTGCCCCCTGAACCCAATCATGGCTGTCTGACTACTGCCCTCCCAAAAGTCAGATCATTGCATACATGAGGTGTTTAATATCAAAAGGGGGAAATTATACATCACTGTAAACAAATTAATACATATGAAGAGTTAACCTTTATTAAAAACTATTAGCAAATAATAATAGTGAATCATAACCATCACTAATGCACTGTTTGTTTATTGGCCTTTTGCAATGACTATGGTAGAGAGCCACATGGTAGTAAGATGAACCTTATAAGCTGCCATTATTAAATTTAAATATTTATGGAAGTACTAGTCTTTAAATTAGTACCTTGGAATTATATAAAATGGAAAATGAATAACATCCAAATTATTATGGATGAATACTAGATTTCTATAAAATTAATTATTATTAATTTGAATACTAATTATGTACCCACTTATTCTATGTTCTTTAGAAAAATTGTCATTTATAATTGTCAAAACAACTCTAAAACACAGTAATAACCACCAGGTGGGGAGTACATAAGACATACTAAAGTTAGCAGCAGTTAGTTATTTTGACTACTGATTCTACCATTCATTTTTGTGCCTGTCTTATGCCACATCCTACAGTAGGGACTTTAGAAACATTATCTTCATCAATGATCAATAAAGCTCTTCACAATAATTATAATCCTTACAGTTAAAAAAAAAAAAAGAAAAACAGACTCAGAAAAGTAATCTTACACTCATGAACAAACAAATTACAGGTGATGGCACCAAATTTTTTCTTATTGTTTGATACAACCATTTTGAATTATGTCAGTCATATTGCCTCTCATTCAGTTTTGGTATTTCCCAAACTAGCTACAGAATAAAATCAACCTTGCTATTGTCATGGTCTCTCCGTTCAGTCATTCCTTCAATCAGGAGAAGTCCTGGTAATCTCTCTGCCATCAATTCCATGTTTCCCTTCCCATGAAAGTGACCAGAGGCACAGACTTTGGGGGTGAAGAAGGTTTACTTTCTCTGTCCATTTCTCTGACCCAGATTGATACGGGGGTGAGTGTGTGACTTAAATTGATATAATCAGAATAACTTTCAAGAATTCCCTGAGGATTCTGAAAGAGAGATTCATAGTCTCTGAGCAATGCAAGGTATGGACTTAGTGCCACAGCGGCCATTGTGGTGCCATGAGTACAAAGACACACAAAAGAAGGAAGAGCGGAGAGACTTACCAAGAAGAAGATCCTGAACCCTGAACAAACCAAGCCTGAAGCTCATGAATTTTCCAGGAGTGAAAACCAACATGACCCTGTACTGTTTAAGCCAGCTTGCTTTGGTTTTCTCTTAATTATAACCAAAATGCATCCTGATAAACTCTCTTGCTCTTTTGTTCAGCACATTACCGTCCTCTCACTACCTCTTGGTTATAAAGATAAGGTTAAACTACAGATCCAGCACTCCCAAGAAAAAAGCTATATGGAAACTGTGCTCCCTGGTCTGTGGAAGGAAGGACTGTGTGGAGTGGCAGACTGGCAGGCACCACCCAAGCTGTGGAATACTGTATGCCCCAGCCTTTGCTGTGAGCAACAGTGACTGAAATTCAGATAGAAATTTCAGCTCCCATAAATTCAGTGACTCCAAGTTAAGAATTACCAGTGCTGGTTCATTTAATTGGTATTTCTCCAAAAGATTTTTACTTAAAGCAACCCTTCTTCACCTTACTGCCTACCCCCACACTCTCACCAATGGGAAACAATGCCGAAGATCAAAATCACAGTGTTGGACTTTGTAGTTTCTCTGAAACCTGTTGACCAAAGATCAAAAAGGAAAATTAGGTCAAAATCTAGGCCAGGGTAGAATACTGGTCCTGGGTCCATATTCTAAAACCTAGGGCCTTCCACACAGATAGATCAACAGTCAAGAATTAAAAATAAAATCAAGAGGATTTCCCTCAAACCTTTTAATATGTTGGAAGGAAAGCATTGCTAGAAACCCCATTGTTCCTTTCCAGGAGTATCTATGGCAACCACTTTTGGCCGCTAACTTCACAGATAGTTATTTGTGTCACCAGCTGACGGTGTTGTCCGGCCACTCCTTAATATTGTCTAGACACCTTTCCCTTGGATTTCCTTCAGAACGTTCCCTGGCATTCTCGCCTCATAACTTTCCGCTTTTTGCAAGCTGAACCAACCCTTTCAACTTCCATTGTGGTACTTTCCCAGCTTTCCCAGAAGCCCATCAGCTCTGCCTCTGGTGCCACTTCCACTGATCACTCCTAACAGCCCAAGGGCTATTATTATTTCCTTTTGAAAGTAAGGCTATTGTAGCCTAACTCTTAGGGCCTCAATTAGTCCATTCGGTGAAAATGTGTCCTTGTGCCAAGACAGTGACTCTTCTAAGGCTCAAAGAGGTGTGCAGATTTCACTAGAACCTTGCAGTAAGCTTCTGAAGACCAATTTTGCCAATGGATTGCCTGAGGAGGAGATTGGAAAGAAGGAGAAGGGTAGTGAAGCATCATTTCTCCTTGTAGCCTCCCGGGGAGTTATGTGGGCCGGCTTTCTTTTGCCAACTTTCAACCCCTGTCCGAGGGCTCTTTCCACACAGTTCTTCCTCTCCTCGGGTCTGATGACTATACTTCCTCTTACACCTTCAGGTCTAGGATTAATAGAGACCCAGAGGTGCTTCCAATTCTGGCTTCCTCTACACCTTGCCCACCAGTACATTATTATCCCACAGTGATTGTATCACCTGTTACCCTCTGTGGAGATGAATTGACAATATGATCAGACAAAGGCACTTCCAGGTTTCAGTGACTGATGTCCTGAATATAGGTATCCTTACAAAAAAAAAAAAAAAGCACTCTTTAAATGCTTAAAATAAAGCAATATACGGTGTACTGTGTTACAGCATCTAACAGAAAACAGAACATTAATAGTACCCACACTCTTAATATTTCCTGATGGTCACATATGAAAATATGTTTCTCTGGGCTCTAGCAATGGTTTGCTGGAGTCAGCACACATTTGGAGAGCTGATGGCACAGACATCCCTTTTCCCTCTGAGTTTCATAATATCTGATTGATAGCTGAATTAGCCATAGTAGGAGTATCTATACCACAGAAATTGGCCAACATTACAAATCACAGGGTTTTCTTCTTCCAGAGACCTGGATAATCAACATGTGATTCATGTTGCTAACTATGTGATTCATATGAAAGTTATAAAACTGTTAGTGCCTTTGCGTAGGGCAGTTTTTCTTAGTTTATGTTCCACCAAAAGGAAAGCTTGAAAGGACTTGTGTTCAGTTACCTCACTTAAGAGATATGCCAGGAAGCAAGAATTGTCCCAGGAATATGAAATAGGACATGAGGAAAAGCCAGTTGAGGAATGAGTTGGTCTATCTAGGCTGTGGGCAGCTGAGTTACATTGTGTGGGCACCATGTGGGGACCTGTGTGGAGTGTGCCAGAGCTGAAATCAGGGGGAACATGGCAGAAGGCACAGAATCAGGTCTTACACATTTGAATCTTCCTGGAGCTGGGAAGAAATGAGTAGGTGAATGGATTCTTTTCTTCCTGAAATATGGAGCCTTAAGGCCAAGACTATTTCATTCAAGAGGGTGATTTATGAACATTAAAACACAAAATACAACCCAAGTCACAAGATGCTCCACTTCATTTTTACACCTGTTCTTTCTCCTGAGGAATTGTGTATGCTTGAAATTTCATAAAATATCTGCTACGAAAGAGAGGAAACTCATCTCCCAGGGCCTCAAATGAGAAAGTAAAAGTGCGACGTGGATGTCACCAAGGTCAAACATCTGCTTATTAAAGAAAGAGTCGGGTTTCCTTGCCCCTGGGAAGCTGTAACCTGGCCATGTCCACAGATCTCTCCGGTGAATTAACTTCTGTTTTTCTTTATTTAAGGGAGGTGGGCAAGTCTCCACACTTTGGACATTTAAACAAGAGGAAGCAACCTCCCCAACAAAAGACTGAGGATCCCAAACTAATGGTACAGGGTTATAACCTATATTACTTTAAGCAGGAAAGGAAAGGGCTTTATATGGGGCCTAAGGGCTGGGAAAATTTTCAGCTTTATGTCTTAGAATCCACAGCCTTCATTTGACTGCATCTGGGAGATCCAATTAGTTAGAAGATGATCAAAAGAATTTTTTCTTTCCTAATATTGACAAGGATTTCTAAAGAAGTGGTTCCTTACTCTTCTACTAAAATAGAATAATTGAAATTGTTATTAATCACTAATAATTTTATTTTATTTTTTTTCCTTTTTTAATTATTATTATTAAATCATAGCTGCATACATTAATATGATCATGGGGCATCATACACTAGCTTCATAGACCATTTGACACATTTTCATCCCAATAGTCAACATAGCCTTCCTGGCATTTTCCTAGTTACCGTAGCATGACA
>CAUYPK010062104.1:0-12816 GCA_963574355.1 Loris lydekkerianus
GGGGAGTGGGGTTTTGGTGTGTGCCACATCTTTTGGGCGCAAGGCACGACTGTAAGAGGGACTTTACCTAAAAAATGCAATCAGTGTAACCTGGTTTACTGTACCCTCAATGAATCCCCAACAATAAAAAATAAAGACAAAAAAATTAAAAAAAAAGAAACAATGAAAGAAAAAAGACACTACAGTAAAAATAATATTAAAAAGAATGAGTAATATATTAACATCAATAATGTAACTATAAAATTTAGAGGTAAAATCAGAAGAAATGATTTATAGCAGAACATAATAAAATGTTATCTTTAAAATTAAAAAAATAGCTGCAAACATGTAATTTCACATCTAGTGTCAAGGTCCTTCTGATGTAGAGATGAATTAATGACATTTTCAAACAAAATATATGAGAGAAATGTAAATATATTGTACTGTATTTTGCTATAAAAGGAAAACTATTTAGATAGATCTAAAAGAGTTTATCAATTAAAATTTAAAATTGGTATTAAAATTAAACTATACAACAATATTTTAAAAATAAGTACAAAATATGAGTTAAAGTGATATAAGGCTGCTTATATCTTGGAAGCTGTGAAAGTAGTGCAAATATAACTTTATTTCAAGATTGTAAATTTGGACAAGTATCTGAATAGCAATAACATAATTCATATTAAAAGAATAGAATAAAAGTCTTTTTTAAGTGTACATGGAATGCTAACCATGACATGTAATATCCTAGGCCAATCAAATAAATCATAACAAATTTAAAGTATTAAAAAATTATATGAGAAATATATTATATAAGAATGCCAACATGTTTCTTGGTTTCTAGATATCATTCTCCATGTAAAGGAATTGGGGAACCCTAGGGTAATGGCTAATTATATAGCTGAACAGAATATTAAAGTGTTACATACAAAAAAGGAAGTGTATATTAAAATAACACACAGGAGGCAATCTGAAAGAATTTCCAATGGCTAAAACGAAGTTAGTTTAAGCAACAAACTGAAGACAGTGTAAAGAATAAGAATTATAACTCAAAGAGTTTAAAAGTCTACATGAACATATATGGATGTAAGTAAATGATTGAATAATAATTAAATAATAAGTAGCGTGGGACAATATACCCTCCAGGAAAATGTCAATAAACAAGAGGAGAAGAAATGAGAACAATTTGAGCCATATCCACTGATGAAAGCTAAAATTAGTAGGTGAAACTTGAAAGAAAATAGGAAATTTGCATATCCTTAAAGCAATTTTTATAACAAGTATTAAAAATTGGAATAGTTTTAGCATATGTTCATAAATTCCTTGATACTTCTCACTCCAGTAAGTGCATCTTAATTTCTCTTTCTTTTACTATGGGCTAGACATAGTGTTTTAATTGCAAGAAATAGTGTAGAAGGGTGGGGAGTGGTGGCTCACTCCTGTAATCCTAGCACTCTTGGAGGTCTTGGCCGGTGCATTGCTTGAGCTCAGGAGTTTGAGACCAGCCTGAGCAGGAGTGAGACCCTGTCTCTACTAAAAATAGAAAAACAACTGATTATTGTGTTTGGTGCCTGTAGTTCCAGCTACAGGAGGCTGAAATAAGAGGATTGCTTAAACCCAGGAGTTTGAGGTTGCTGTGAGCTATGATGACATATGGCACTCTACCCAGGATAATACAGTTAAGTCTGTCTAAAAAAAAAAAAAAAAGAAAGAAAGAAAAAATATAGTAACTTTATAATATAGGAATCGGGAAGACACCAACACAACCAAGTAATTGAGA
This sequence comes from Loris lydekkerianus, assembly GCA_963574355.1. Lineage (NCBI taxonomy): Eukaryota > Metazoa > Chordata > Mammalia > Primates > Lorisidae > Loris > Loris lydekkerianus. The sequence continues at coordinate 1,760 of CAUYPK010062104.1, forward strand.
CTATCACCACCAGCAGTAAGCTATGTTGAATGTCCTGTAGTCCCTGATGTGCAATGAGGATACTCCCTTCCTTGGTATACATTGCAAAAATCCACAATCCTATCTAATCAAGAGAAAACATCACACAAAACCAAACTGAGGAAAATTCTACAAAATAACTTACCAGTGCTCTTTGAAAGTGTCAAGTTTCTAACAAACAAACAAACAAACAACAACAACAACAACAAAATACTGAAAACTTGTAATATGTTTCAGGAAAATAAAGAGCCCTAACAATAAAATAATGTGTATTATTCTCAACTGGATACTGCAGCAGAGAAAGGATATCAAAACTAAGAAATTAACAAAGTTATAACTGTTAATTTCTTAGTTTTGAAAAATATATCAAGATTATGTAGGATAACAACAGTGGAAGAAGCAGGATAGCTGCTATGGGGAACTTTACTACTTATATAGCTCTTCCATAAATCTAAAAATATTTAAAAAACAAAGTTTGATAAATTAGTTCTTTATTGACAGTAAAGGAAATGTTATTTTAAACCATACTATAATAAATAATTATATAGACAACTTTAATAATGCTTGACAATACTAAGTATTGTCAAAAATTATATAGTGTAAAGAAAACTTTTATAAGTGCTAGAAGACCATAATTCTTCTGATTATGTAAATTGATGCATATACTTTAAAAACTGTTAAATCTAAATGTTATGCTTATCTATGATCCAAAAATTCTATTGTTAGATATACACCTAAATAGAGCAATAAATTTGAATATACATGTGTACCACAAGGGAAAAAGAAGAACATTCACTGTGGATAAATATCAAAATTAATGTCAAACTACCAAACAGAATAAATACTTTTTAAGAAATTTATACAAAGAACTACTCTAGCCAAACAAAATCAAATATACTACATCTACACACAACATCAGTATACCTCAGCCCATATTCAGTAAAAGAACATAAATTTAAAAAATAAATATTTAATTTTTCAATTTATATGAAGTGAAAAACAATAAACAAATATTCTGTGATTTAAGTCAGGATAGAGGTTAACATTAGTAAAGAGAGCAGGAATGGTTATGGAAATAAATAAGACTGAACGCCAGTAAAAAAAAAAAAAAAAAAAAAAGAACAAGGAGGGACATTCTAGGATACTGATAATATTTGATTTTATTATTTGTGTGGTGGTTACACGGTGTACTTTGTGATAATTTATTAAGTTGTCCATTTATTATTGTGAACATTTCTTTGTGGATTTCCTAGTTTGACAAATATGTTTTAAAAATATGTGAGTGAATAAAAGATTAACAATTCGAAAGCCTGTCAAGCCATGAGTAGAAAAAATGTACAAATAATACAAATAGGCCTCACTTTGTAAGAATCTAATATGCATGGATTTCAGTTAACATGGTTTAAGTTAAATAAAATGAGATCCTCCAACATGAATCTTATTTTATTTACCACTTAGATTAACTGTAATTGCATAAAATACAAACTTTACTGCTAGTTCTTCAGGTCATAAATTGCTACATAAATAAATTATACACATCATAGTCAGTGGTATTATGTCACTTCTTTCAAGGTCTACTGAGGATTGGTTACTGCACATTATGTATTCAACTCAGAGAACAAATATGTGGTTTTTGTTTCTCCTTGTCTCTGAGTGTTAAAATGGGTGCCACTATATAAAAATAATCAAAAGACTTGGACAACAATGACAAGAATGCAACAAACAAATGAAATGTTGTGACAGGAAGACTGAAGTGTACATAAATGGAGTTATAGAAAAAATAGCTTATCAAGAAAGTACTATAATTGGTTTCATAGTAGGGCTGAGTACATTGGATACTTTTTCTTCCATTCTTAAGATACTTTGCTAAGAAGAATATGTTCTAGCTCCATCCATGTAAACATGAAAAAGGTAAAATCTCCATCTTTTTTAAGGCTGCATAATATTCCATGGTGTACATATACCACAATTTATTAATTTATTCATGGGTTGATGGGAACTTGGGCTTCTTTCATGACTTAGCAATTATGAATTAGGCTGCAATAAACATTCTGGTACAAATATCTTCATTATAATGTGGTTTTTGGTCTTCTGTATATAAACTAGTAGAGGAATCGTATGATTGAATGGCAGGTCTATTTTTAGATCCATAAGTGTTCTCCAAACATCTTTCCAAAAGGAACATATTAGTTTGCATTCCCACCAGCACTGTAGAAGTGGTCCTTTTTCTCCACATCCATGCCAACATCTCTGTTTTTTGGATTTTGTGATGTGGGCTAATCTTACTGGAGTTAGATGACATCTCAAAGTAGTTTTTATTTGCATTTCTTTGATGATTAAGGAGGATGAGCATTTTTTCATATGTTTGTAGGTCATGCATCTGTCTTCTTCAGAAAAGTTTCTCTTCAAATCCCTTGCCCAAGCTGAGATGGGATCACTTATTCTTTTCTTGCTAATATTTTTGAATTCTCTGTGGATTCTGGGTGTTAAACATTTGTCGGAGACATAACTTGAAAATATTTTCTCTCATTCTGAAGGCTGTCTGCTGGTTTACTTACTGTGTTCTTGGCTGTGCAGAAGCTTTTTGGTTTGATCATGTCCCATTAGTGTATTTTTGGTGTTGCTTCAATTGCCCAGGGTGTCCTCCTCATAAAATATTTGCGCAGGCTTATTTCTTCAAGTGTTTTCCCTGCACTACTAGTATTTTTATAGTTTCATGGGGAAATGGGATAGAAAGGTGAGGGGAGAGGGGAGAATGAGTGGAGGGAGGACAATTGGTGGGACCACACCTACATGCATCTTACAAAGGATACATGTGAAATTTACTAAATATAGAATATAAATGTCTTAACACAATAACTAAGAAAATACCATGAAGGCTACGTTAACCAGTTAGATGAAAATATTTCAAATTGTATATATAACCAGCACATTGTACCCCATGATTGCATTAATGTACACAGCTATGATTTAATAATAAATAAAATAAAATAAAATAAAACTGAACACCAGTTTAAAAAAAAAAAAAAAAAGAAAAAGAAAAAAAATTTGGAGAATCTTGTGAGGGAGAATTAAATTAGGAAAGTTGTGAACCTATTTAGAAGTCTTTGAATTTCTTAGAAATCTACTGAGTTCTCATGTCATGGGCAATGTAATAGAAGGGTTTAGGGTGGTTTGTAGTTGAGCAGAATGTGGTTTTAGACCTATTCCATTCTAAACTATTAAATGCAAAATGTACAAATGTTATCTTAAACATAAAACATGAGCAAAAGAAACTCATTTGTAGTTAATTTTGAACTGTCTCCAAAAATCCAGTTGAAAACATACTTGTAATGAAAATACCTATGCTTCTTAAAAAAAAAAAAAAAAGGTACTGACACTAATACCATTTTAGACATTCTAGATAATGCAGCCAGAAGAATTTAGTGTAGACTAACTTACTAACATAAATTAGGAAAGTGATTGTGACCAAAAAAGTTGAAAATGTCCCACAGGAAGCAAAGTCAGGCAAAAACTTCATATGAAAGGATGTCTAGATGTTTCAAAATATTAAAACACAAAGTATAAAATATTAGAAGTTAAGGCATTTGAAATATGTTCACTCAGTTATATTCAAGTTATACAATAAGAAGATAAGAAAAGCATAAAGGAACTAGGCACCATGAGTCTGGGGAGATAAGACTCCAGGCATCTCTGACTGGTGGGATCTACCTATAATAATCCCTTTGAGGGTACAGGGAGTCAGCAAGAGACTTCTGGACCCCAAGAGGAAAACAAAAACAGTGGAAAACTGGCAAGAGGTCACGTGTGTTCGATCAGTCTTATCCTGCTGGCAAATTCCACAGACATAGGAACTTAAAGAGCAGGAGGAAGTGAAAGAAAAATTAGGGCAATAAAACAGATAAAAGAAATCACTCATGAGGAAGAATTAGCAAAAAAACCCAGGAAACATCAAGAATTAGTCCAGAGCAACCCCTCCAAGGGACCAGAAGGTAGCTACTGCAGAAGATTCTACCTATAAAGAAATGTTAGGAATGAGAGAAAGGGAATTTAGAATACACATGATGAAAACAATGAACTGCATGATGGAAACAAGGAAGGAAACTGCTAATAAAGTGGAAAATAACCAAAAGGAAATCCAAAAACAGAATCAAATAAGAGATGAACAATATGAAGAATATAGAAAGGATGTAGCAGAGCTGAAGGAACTGAAGCAGTCAATTAGGGAACTTAAAGATGTAAGGGAAAGTATCAGCAACAGGTTAGACATGCAGAAGAAAGAATTTCAGAGGTAGAGGACAAAGTTTTTGAGATAAATCAGATAGTTAATGAGGCAGAAAAGAAGAGAGAGAAAGCAGAACATTCACTGTACGAATTATGGGACTTTATGAACCATTCCAACATATGAGTTATAGGAATCCCAGAAGGGGAAGAACACCCCAGAGGAGTGGAAGTCATACTAGAGAATATTATAAATGAAAATTTCTCAAATATCACCAAACATTCTGACACACTGCTTTCAGAGGGAGATTGGACACCAGGTCAACTCAACTCTAACTGAGCTTCTCCAAGACACATTGTGATGAACCTGTCCAAAGTCAAGAAAAAAGAAAAAATTCTGCAAGCTGCCAGGAGTAACTGTCAGTTGACCTGCAGGGGAAAATCCATCAGAGTGACTGCGGACTTCTCTAACAAAACTTTCCAAGCAAGAAGACAATGGTCATCCACATTTAATCTACTTAAATAGAATAATTTCCAGCCAAGAATTCTGTACCCTGCTGAGCTAAGCTTTAAAATTGACAGAGAAATCAAATCATTTATGGATATACAAACATTAAAGAAATTCGCCACAATAAGACCAGCTCTATAGCACATACTTCAACCTGTTCTACACACTGACCATCACAATGGATCAGCACCAAAGTAAGAACTCAGAAATTAAATGACAGAACCTGACCTCCACATGGATGCAAAAGATAAAACTAAGCAATGGACTCTCACAAAATAAGATGAATAGAATACAACCACACTTATCAATTATCGCAATAAATGTTAATGGCTTGAATTCCCCACTGAAGAGAATAGATTAACTGACTGGATTAAAAAACACAGGCCATTCATTTGCTGTCTGCAAGAAAAACACCTGGTTTCAAAAGACAAATTAAAACTCTGAGTCAAGGGTTGGAAGACAAATTTTCAGGCAAATGGAATTCAGAAGAAAAGAGGAGTTGCAATATTATTTTCAGATACATGTGGATTTAAAGCAATTAATGTCAAAAAAGACAAAGATAGTCACTTTATATTGGTCAAGGGAAAAATACAACAAGAAGACATTTCAATTTTAAATATTTATGCACCCAATTTAAATGCTCCCAGATTATTCAAACAAACCTTACTCAGTCTGAGCAATATGATATCTGATAATACCATAATAACAGGGGACTTTAACACTCCTCTTACAGAGCTGGAAAGATTCTCTAAACAGAAATCAAACTAAGATATAAGAGATTTATATGAGACCCTACAACAACTGTGCTTGATAGACACATATAGAACACTCCATCCCAGAGATAAAGAATATACATTCTTCTCATCACCCCATGGAACAGTTTCCAAAATTTATCATATCCTGGGACACAAAACAAATATCAACAGAACAAAGAGAATTGAAATTTTACCTTGTATCTTCTCAGACCATAAGGCACTAAAGGTGGAACTCAACTCTAACAAAAACGTTCAACCCCACATAAAGCCATGGAAATTAAACAACCTTCTGTTGAATAACAGATGGGTGCAGGAAGAAATAAAACAGGAATTAATTAACTTCCTTGAGCATAACAACAATGAATACACAAGCTACCAAAATCTGTGGGATACTACAAAAGCAGTTTTGACAGGAAAATTTATCACTTTAGATGCCTACATTCGAAAAACAGAAAGAGAACGCATCAACAAACTTACAAGCTATCTTATGGAATTGGAAAAAGAAGAACAATCTAAACCTAAACCCAGTAGAAGAAAAATATCCAAAATCAAATCAGAGATCAATGAAATTGAAAACAAAAGAATCATTCAGAAAATTAATGAAACAAGGAGTTAGTTTTTTTAAAAAATAAATAAAATAGATAAACCATTGGCCAGACTAAGAGAAATAGAAAAGTAAAATCTCTAGTAACCTCAATCAGAAATGAAAAAGGGGAATAACAACTGATCACACTGAGATACAAGAGATCATCTCTGAATACTACTAGAAACTCTATGCCCAGAAATTTGACAATGTGAAGGAAATGGATCAATATTTGGAATCACACTCTCTCCCTAGACTTAGCCAGAAAGAAATAGAGCTTATGAACAGACCAATTTCAAGCACTGAGATTAAAGAAACAATAAAAAAGCTTTCAACCAAAAAATACCCTGGTCCAGATGGCTTCACACCAGAATTCTATCAAACCTTCAAAGAAAAGATTACTCCTGTACTGCACAAATTATTCCAAAAAATCGAGGAAGAAGGAATCTTCCCCAACACGTTCTATGAAGCAAACATCACCCTGATACCAAAACCAGGAAAAGACCCAAGAAAAAAGGAGAATTTCAGACCAATTTCACTCATCAATATAGATGTAAAATTTCTTAACAAAATCCTAGCCAATAGATTACAGCTTATCATCAAAAAATCATACATCATGATCAAGTAGGTTTCATCCCAGGGATGCAAGGCTGGTATAACATACGCAAGTCCATAAACGTTATCAACCATATTAACAGAGGCAAAAATAAAGATCATATAATCCTCTCAATAGATGCAGAAAAAGCATTCGATAAAATCCAGCATCCTTTTCTAATTAGAACCGTGAAGAGTATAGGCATAGGTGGCACATTTCTAAAACTGGTCAAAGCTATCTATGACAAACCCACAGCTAATATTTTACTGAATGAAGTAAAATTGAAAGCTTTTCTTCTTAGAATTGGAAGCAGGCAAGGTTGTCCTCTGTCACCATTACTACTCAACATAGTGCTGGAAGTTGTAGCCAATACAATTAGGCAAGACAAGGAAATAAAGGAAATCAAAATGGGAGCAGAGGAGGTCAAACTCTCCCTCTTTGCTGATGACATGATCTTATACTTAGAGAATCCCCAAGACTCAACCACAAGACTCCTAGTAGTCATCAAAAAATACAGTAATGTCTCAGGATATAAAATAAATGTCCACAAGTCAGTAGCCTTTGTATATGCCAATAATAGTAAAGATGAAAAGTTAATTAAGGACACAACTCCCTTCACCATAGTTTCAAAGAAAATGAAATACCTCAGAAAATACCTAATGAAGGAAGTGAAGGACCTCTATAAAGAAAATTATAAAATTCTCAGGAAGGTAATAGCAGACGGTATTAACAAATGGAAGAACATACCATGCTCATGCATTGGATGAATCAACATTGTTAAAATGTCTATACTTCCCAAAGCAATCTACCTATTCAATGCCATTCCTATTAAAATACCAACATCGTACTTTCATGATTTGGAAAAAATGATTCTGCATTTTGTATGAAACCAGAAAAACAAACAAACAAACAAACAAAAAAAGTATAGCTAAGGCAGTTCTTAGAAATATAAATAAAGCTGGGGACATCATCATACCAGATTGTAGGCTGTACTACATAGTGGTCAAGACAGCATGGTACTGGCACAAAAAGATAGACATAGACACTTGGAATTGAATAGAAACCAGGAAATGAAAGTAACATCTTACAACCACCTAATCTTTGATAAACCAAACAAGAACATACCTTGCGGCAAGACTATTCAATAAATGATGTTGGGAGAACTGGATATCCACATGTAAAAGACTGAAACTGGACCCACACCTTTCCCCACTCACAAAAATTGTTTCAAGATGGATAAAGAACTTAAATTTAAGGCATTAAACAATAAAAATCCTCAAAGAAAGTGTAGGAGAAATACTGACAGATATTTGCCTGGGGTAAGACTTCATGAAGAAGACTGCCATGGCAATTGCAACAACAAAAATAAACAAATGAGACTTTACTAAATTGAAAAGCTTCTGTACACCTAAGGAGACAACAACCAAAGCAAAAAGACAACCTACACAATGGGAAAGGATATTTGCATGTTTTGAATCAGACAAAAGCTTGATAACTAGGATCTATAGAGAACTCAAATCAATCCACATGAAAAAAGCCAACAATCTCATATATCAATGGGCAAGAGACATGAATAGAACCTTCTCTGAAGAAGACAGATGAAGGGCTAATAAACAAATAAAAAAATGTTTAAATTCCTTATCTATTAGAGAAATGCAAATCAAAACCACCCTGAGATACCATCTAACCCCAATGGCCCACATCACAAAATCTCAAAACTACAGATGCTGGCGTGGATGTGGAGAGAAGGGAACACTTTTACACTGCTGGTGGGACTGCAAACTAGTACAACCTTTCTGGAAGAAAGTATGGAGAAACCTCAAAGCACTCAAGCAAGACCTCTCATTTGATTCTGTAATCCCATTACTGGGCATCTACCCAGAATGGAAAAAAAAAAATCCTTTTATCATAAGGACACTTGTACTAGACTGTTTATTGCAGCTCAATTTACAATGGTCAAGCCCACCAACCCAAGAATGGATTAACAAGCTGTGGTATATGTATACCATGAAATACTATTCAGCAATTAAAAAAAATGGAGACTTTACATCCTTTGTATTAACCTGGATGGAAGTGGAAAACATTCTTCTTAGTAAAGCATCACAAGAATGGAGAAGCATGAATCCTATGTACTCAATTTTGATATGAGGACAATTAATGACAATTAAGGTCACGGTGGGGGTGGGGGAAGGGCAGAGCAGCGAGACAAAGAAGGAGGGAGGGGTGTGGAAAAGAAGAGCAGAGAGAGGGAAGGAGGGAGGGGGATGGGGACTTAGTGTGTGCCACACCTTCTGGGGGCAAGACATGATAGCAAAGGGACTTTACCTAAAAAATGCAATCAATGTAACCTGGTTTATTGTACCCTCAATGAATCCCCAACAATAAAAAATAAATAAATTACTTAAAAAAAAAGAAAATAAACAAAAGAAAAAGTAGCTCAGAAAAATAAGAAAAGAAAAGCATAAACTATCATTTAAAAAAAAAAACATTTTACTTTTTAAGGTTTTAATATTTGGAATTATAATGTATTAAACAACAATTTCTATAACTTTTAGAAGCTGTCAATGTAATTTTTATTTATTATATTTGTAAGAGACAGAGTGTGTTGAAGTTCTAAAGAAGAAATTTAGAAAGAGCATAGGATAATTGTAATATTTCTATTGATTTTTAATTCACACAGTTTTAGTTTGCACAGCCATTTTCGCAGTTTGACCCTACAGTGCTAAATAAACATTGCCTGTGTTTAAAAAAATTAGATACAAAAAAATATAGTATTGTTTAAAAAGTTCAAAATAAATGTAAAAGAACCTAAATTATCAACGAGTAGTGACAAAAAATATAAATGGGATAAATTGCTTATTAAAACTCAGAAGTTCTTAAGTTGATTTTGAAAGTTTGCCACTATACTATTTACATAAAACACATATACAATTATATCATGCAAGGCTGGGTGCCCTGGCACATGCCTGTAATCCTAGCACTCTGGAAGGCTGAGGCAGGTGGATTGACTGAGCTCAGAAGTTGGGAAACCAGCCTGAGCAAGATCTGGACCCCTCTCTAAAAAAAGACAGCTGGCAGTTGTGGCAGAAACCTTAGTCTTATCTACTTGGGAGGCTGAGGCAAAAGTTTGAGGTTTCTGTAAGCTATAAGTTTACCACACTCTACCCAGGGCAATAGAGTGAAATTCTTTCTTAAAAAAAAAAAAAAAAAAAAAAAAAAATTATATTATTCAAAATACTCCCCATCTGTTGACTCTCCAACACATAGGCCTAGTCCAGCCTGTTCTTTTCATCTTCTGTGATTCTGACAATCTCCAAGGGATTGTCTGTGTGGGGGGTTCCACTAGATACCCCAGGATTGAGTTGGAGTGCCACACTGAGAAGTCAACATATTTACCTCTCAAAAAAATTAAGAAGTTTCCTTTTCTAGTTCATTTGATTCACACTGATAATCCCCTTTTTTCCTTGAATTTATTCCATGTTGGCCCACATGATTCAATGACTTATACAATTCCCTTCTGGGTGTTTAGCAGAAATTGCTACTTGTTTTCTACCAGATGTTCTCTTCTTGTTCCTTGTACTAAAACCAACTGCTTGCTGGTTACATTGTCAATCAGATAAAGGTCACATTCCCCACTGTGATCTTCTCAATGAAGATCAGTGAAGCATTAGAAGTTGAGCACATGACTTCAGAGTGCTTCCTCACAACAAAGCATCACACCCTTCTACCCTTCTATCCCTTTCCATCATCTATTACCTTGGAGTGAACCCATTCCGGACCATGAAGTTACAGGCCATATCAAGAGGTTGCTGATCAGAGAACTGGAAAGTTTCCAGGTTTATTCCACAGTATGAAGTGCTAAAGAGCCCAGAATGCTTTCTTTTTTAAAGAAAAGTCTCGGACCAGATGGTTTCACATCAGAATTCTACCAAACCTTTAAAGAGGAATTAGTACCTATATTACTCAACCTGTTCCAAAAGATAGAAAAAGAAGAAAGACTACCCAACACATTCTATGAAGCAACCATCACCCTGATCCCCAAACCAGGAAAAGACTCAACAAGGAAAGAAAATTATAGACCAATATCACTAATAAATATTGATGCCAAAATATTCAAAAAGATCCTAACAAACAGAATCCAGCAACACATCAAACAAATTATACATCATGACCAAGTTGGTTTTAACCCAGGGTCTCAAGGCTGGTTCAATATACGCAAACCTATAAATGTAATTCAGCACATAAACAAATTAAAAAACAAAGACAATATGATTCTCTCAATCAATGCAGAAAAAGCTTTTGAAAACAACCAACATAGCTTCATGATCAGAACACTTAAGAAAATTTGTATAGAAGGGACATTTCTTAAACTGATAG
>CAUYPK010062106.1:0-17001 GCA_963574355.1 Loris lydekkerianus
ACCCCATATACCGAGGGTCGCGGGTTCGAACCCAGCCCCGGCCAAACTGCAACAACAACAAAAATAGCTGGGCGTTGTGACGGGTGCCTGTAGTCCCAGCTACTCGGGAGGCTGAGGCAAGAGAATCGCCTAAGCCCAAGAACTGGAGGTTGCTTTGAGCTGTGACACCACAGCACTCTACCAAGGGCGACAAAGTGAGACTGTCTCAAAAAAAAAAAAAAAAAACACAAAACCTTCGAAGAAATGTACCAGATTACAGAAATGCTACAGAAATTCAATGTATAAACTATAGCTACTACATGCACTTTCCCCCCAGAAGTATGACTCTGAGATTTATATATTTTCAAAATTCTTAATATAAAGCACAAAGCAATCTTCGGTGCTTATCAAGATACTGCTAAACTCTAAACATGCAACTTCTTAGCTGTGATTTTTTTTTCTTTCTTATGAACTAAGTAGGAGGGAAAGAGAAACATAGTTCCAAATACATTATTTTAGGAGAAAATAAACTACAGAACTAAATATGAATTGTCACATATACTTAACCTGACAGTAAAATAAACACCCTCATACCAGCTGTTCACATTTAATAAATACCAAAGCACAATATTAAAATGATCAATTTTAAAACTTCTGTATGCATTTCGATTAAATTCCCCCCCCTTTTTTTTGTAGAGATAAAGATAGTCTCACTTTCTCTACCCTCAGTAGAGTGCTGTTGCATCACAGCTCACAGCAACCTCCAACTCCTGGGCTTAAGCGATTCTCTTGCCTCAGCCTCCCAAGTAGCTGGGACTACAGGTGCCCGCCACAACACCTGGCTATTTTTTTGTTGCAGTTCGGCCAGGGCTGGGTTTGAACCTACCACCCTTGGTATATGGGGTCGGTGCCTTACCAACTGAGCCATAGGTGCCACCCTAAATTCCATTTTTTAAAAAAACATAAGGGAAGGAAGAACTTTGCAAACATATTTGCTTAGAAATTCTCCTTCACCTCCTCTCAGACCACTATTATGGTCTAGCACAGAGGTCTAGACGAGGTCTCTGTCACATGCTGTTCTTTCTCCATCCCACCTCAAACAACACTTTAAAATGTAAAAACCATTGTTTCAGGCCTACAAAATCAGGCCAAGGGGCACTGCATTTTTAGCAGAAGTGGCAAAACTCCCTTATTTTACAGAAGGGGAACCTGAAAGCTGTGAGAAGAGGTGGCCAAGCCATGGTCACACCGCATACCAGCCATTAAAATGACTTGTCAGGAGTCTTTGGTCCCTGCCTGTGTGGTAACTTCTTGTTAGAAGGATGCCACTGAAGACATCTAAGGGAAAATTAGAAATCAAGATAAGTTGCTAAATGGACACCCACCTATTAGTGCACTAGGAGTTCTAAGAAGGGGAGCCTGTGGTATGAAAACCTCCATGATATCCACAGAGGGCCAGGGACCATGCTAGATAGGTAATAGTTATCAACCCACAGCAATTCTGCTAGGCCTTGAAAAATTAGGAAGGCGCCCATTAAATAGAAAAAGGCATTGCATTTAAGGCGGTATCATGGGCTAAGCCAGAAGGAGAGAATCATCACACTGTACCACCTGCCTCAGCCCAGTAGAGCACAGGGGCCACGAGCAGAGTGGGGAAGAGACAGTGAGCTCTGCCCCAGGATCTGGGTTTCTATCTCAGCTCTTGCATTGACGGGTATGTGACTGTGTTAGTTTCCTGTTGCTGCTGTTAACAAATTATGGCAGACTCAGTAGCTTAAAACAACACAAACATATTTTAAAGTTCTGGAAAGCAGAAGTCTAAAATGAGTCTCATTGTTGGGCTAAAATCAACACTGCCCTTAATAACACAGCATGTTCCTTCTGGAGGCTCTAGGGGAGAATCAATTTTTTGGCCTTTTCCAGCTCCAGATGTCACCCACATTCTTGGTTTATGGGCTCTTCCTCCATCTTCAAAGCCAGCCAAACAAGTCCTCTTTACATTGCATCATTCTGTTAATTCTACCTCTAAGAATCCTTCTGATTATACAGGTCCACCTCCATAACCCAGGATAACATCAAGGTCAATTGATTAGCAACATAATTCCTTTTGCAAGCTTAATTTCTCCTTGCCATGTACATACACACAGGTTCTAACAACTAGGAAGCATATAACATAGTTAAAAATATATATATGGTGGCGCCTCTGGCTCAAAGGAGCAGGGCACCAGCTCCATATGCTGGAGGTGGTGGGTTCAAATCCAGCCCCGGGCAAAAACTTTAAAAAAAAAAAAAAAAAAAATATATATATATATATATATATATGCATGCAGAAGCTAGGCTCAGTGGCTCACACCTATAATCTTAGAGGCCTAGGAGAGTGTTTTGCTTGAGCTCCGTAATTTGAGACCAGCTTGAGCAAGAGAATGACCCCATCTCTCCTAAAAGAAAAATTAGCTGGGCATTATATTGGCACCTATAGTCCCAGCTACTCAGGAGGCTGAGGCAGGGGATCTCTTGAACACCGGAGTTTAAGGTTATAGTGAGCTATGACGATGCCACTGCACTCCAACTCCTAGGTAATGACAGAGTGGACCCTGTCGAAAGAAAAGAAAAGAAAAGAAAAGAAAAGAAAAGAAAAGAAAAGAAAGTAAAAAAATTTGGAGAAGGGCACTTTGTCCTCAGTTCCACAAGCAAATCTCAGCAGTTATCACATGCCACCTGGTGGAGTAGAAGGGTCCTACACAAGAATGGGAAGTTCTAATAAATTCCTCTAAAAAAATTCTTTTAAAACAGTATTTCTAAAAGGGAGTTCCTCAGAAACAAAAGTCACAAGGTCTCCTCCTCAACTACATTTAGAAATTCTCAAAGGTGATATCAGGGAGTGGAAACATCTTTATTTAATAGTTTAGTTCATTTCCAAGGTGACATTTCAACTATGTGAATTTCAACTCAATTCATTAGTATTCGAGTGTCAAGAGACAGTGAGAAGCCAGTGGAGAGAAAAAGCAAGAAGAAGAACCAGGCAGGGGTGATTCCTACACAATGGTCTCTAGGGAGGGGCCAGCTCCAGAAGCAGAGGTAGTGGCAGGAAGGGATGCAATATGACCTTTAAAAGTGTCCCTTACTAGTCATTCATTCACACTTTTAGCTTTCTGCTAGGGCAGGATATTAGAGCGACCAGAGAAAGAAGACAAAACTCCGGCCTCAAGGCACTCAGTAAATAGTATCTGAACAATCAGCTCCCCTGAGAAAATCATGTAATACTAACAGAAGCGAGTCCAGGGTGCCACAGAAAAGGGGAGAGGAAGACTGGGTTTGCTGGCCAGTCAAGTGACATAATTTTCTGTGTAAATGCTTTCACTAAAATTGACAAATACTTATTTGAGGTGCTTTCAGCCAGGTGGCTTAGTTTATAACTAAAATACTATAGACTTCAGACTATTACTTTACTCACGCACAAAGTATTTCACACATGATTTGGCCTTACAAAACAAGCATTAATCTTCATCTCCACCCTCCTCAAATTTACTGATAGATAAACACAGAAAAGTTAAATATTTTGTTTCAAGTTTATGGAACCAGTCAGGAGCAGATAAATGATAAGAACCAGAGGGGTAGAGAACCTGCAGCCTTGGGGCCACATGTGGCCTTCTGGTCCTTGAGTCGTGCCTTTTGACTAAATCAAAATTTTACAGAACAAATCCTTTTATAATTTTTTTTTTTTTTTTTTTTTTTGAGACTCACTTGGTAGAGGGCCGTGGTGTCATAGCTCACAGCAACCTCCAACTCCTGGGCTTAGGTGATTCTCTCACCTCAACCTGCTGAGTAGCTGGGACTACAGGCACCTGCCACAACGCCTGGCTATTCTTTATTGCAGTTTGGCTGGGGTCGGGTTTGAACCTGCCACCCTCATTATATGGGGCCAGCGCCCTACTCACTGAGCCACAGGTGCCGCCCAGAACAAATTCTTTTAATAAAGGATTTGTTCTGTAAAGTTTGGATTCAAGTGAGGGGCCGCACTCAAGGGTCTGGGATTCTTGCTGGCTCCCAGCCTCTGCTTTTCCCCCTAGACTAGACGATATTCCTGTTGTAGGTTGGATGAAAAACAAGATCAAAATTTGCTGCAAATTTTCTCTTTTAAAAGAGTGACTGAATCATAGCAAAAGATAACATTCTATCAGAACATATTTTTAAAGCAAATAATGAAATAATAAGATTACAAAAAAGTCAAGTAAGCAACTTCAGAATATGACCCCTTTATCAAATTTTCTTCAGGTTAAAAAAATATATAGCCTGTCTGCCATCATCAAATGTGAAAAGGTTCCAAGAGAATAGGCTTGGCAGTCTGGAAAGAGGAAAGAAGCACAAAAGACCAGGATTCCTCCAGGTTCTTGAAACATACACGAAGACTGCCAGCCCACAGTTAATCATCCAGCACTTTGAAATGATTAAACATTAATGAGAAATATTTAAGCCTTACTATAAAAAATTAAAAGTAAGGTTTGAATAAATGAATAACCACACCGTGAACCTAGAAAGGGAAGCTAAATGTTATAAGCATGTCAATTATCTTCAAGTCAATTTGCACATTAATATAACTCCAACCAAAATCCAAAGTCGCAGATGAATATAAAATAACATTCTACAAAACATGAGACCTAGAGGAAACAGAGTCCAGACTTCACCAGACAATAACAACTTAAAAAGCAAGATATTAAATTATATTATTCACACAAAAATAGATAGCTAAATCAAAAGAAAATAGAGTAGGCCCAACTTCAAGCTGACAAGGAAGGAAGCATCATTCTGTAAATAGTGCTAACTGATCAACCAGTGAGATCAATTGTGCTCTGCATCTTAAACCCAGGTAAAGCCAGGTAGCATTACATGTGAAATAAAGTTTAAATTAAAAAAAAAAAGAGGCTCAGCGCCTGTAGCTCAGCGGCTAGTGCACCAACCACATACACCTGAGGAGCTGGAGCCTTGAAATCCAACCTGGGCCTGCCAAACAATGACAACTACAACCAAAAAAAAAAAAAAAAAAAAAAAAAAGCCGGGAGTTGTGGCGGCGCCTGTAGTCCCAGCTACTTGGGAGGCTGAGGCAAGAGAATTACTTAAGCCTAAGAGTTTGAAGTTGCTGTGAGCTGTGATGCCACAGCGCTCTACCGAGGGCCACATAGTGAGACTCTTGTCTCAAAAAAAAAAAAGAGAAAGTAAACTCTTATGATTAGTCATCAGCTATTTAGAAAAAAAAAAATCAATAACAAGAACCAGAGATTTAACTACACAAAAATATAAAATGGTTACACAGAAATATAACAGGTGGGTTTACATAAAATGACAGATTTTATGGCTGGGAGAGCAAGAGGTCAAGAACACAGATAACTGAGATAAAAGCAAACAGTTACAGCAAAAAGAGAAAACAACTAATGCTGAGGTTATAAGTCAATTTCCTCTAATTTTCTTTAATAAAATGTGCAAAAATATCAAATGTTATACAAATAGCCTTAAGGGAATCATAAAACACCAAAAAACCAGATCTTAGATCTCAAACCCCTCATGGCAGGAATGAGCTCTGCTTTTAGCACACCCCATGGCACCTAGTCACAATGTTTCATGCATGGCATACTCTCAAAAATTATTTGTAGACTGGCAGCCAGCTAGCTTCAAGAAACAAACGCAAAACTCAGAAAGTATCCTGGCTATTTCTAACACTATTTATTACATTTTCTTTTTTCTTTTTTTAGTTGCAGTTTTTGGCCAGGGCTGGGTTTGAACCTGCCACCTCCAATATATGGGGCCAGCGCCCTACTCTTTGGACCACAGGTACCACCCTCTAACACAATTTTTTAAAAAACTCATTAAAGCAGGGTGGTGCCTATGGTTAAGTGTGTAAGGGCACTGGTCCCATATACCAAAGGTGGTGGGTTCAAACTGGGCTCCAGCCAAACTGCAACAAAAAAAATAGCTGGGTGTTGTGGTGGGCGCCTGTAGTCCCAGCTACTCAGGAGGCTGTGGCAAGAGGATCACCTAAGCCCAGGAGTTGGAGGTTGCTGTGAGCTGTGATACAGCTGTGATACAGCACTCTACCGAGGGCAATAAAGTGAGACTCTTGTTTCTTTAAAAAAAAAAAAAAAAAAAAAATCATTAAAGCAATAGAAAGATGTGCATTTTGTAAATGCTTGCAACTTGTTGAACCAGGGCATCTGCTTTCTTCCACAATAGTCTAAACACTTCTTCAGTTTGGCTCTCTATAACCAAATGTTGAGTGTTTTTCAAGCCTTGATTTGTGGATACAATCTAAACATGACATTGACACAGAATTTAAGCTTGAAACCAAAAAAAAAGAAAAAAGAAAAAAGAAACTGTACACATGTTTTTCTTACCACACAGCTGTTTTTAATAATAAGGAAAATACCACTTGACTTCAGGGTAACAAAAAGAAAAGCAGGAGGAACCCAGATGCTCAAGGCAAGATTTATTTTAGGTAATCCTTCACAGAGTATGCATTATGGAAAATCATTTCCAAATGTGTCTTTTTCTTCTAAAAATGGTTCATTAAGCTTAAGTGGGAACTGAGATAAAAAAGGATTAATCAGAGGTAATCTCAGTTCCTACAAACTTGCATATGCAACAGCATTTTATCAGATCCAACAGAATCGGGTTGCGCCTGTGGCTCAGTGAGTAGGGCACCATCCCCATATACTGAGGGTAGTGGGTTCAAACCTGGCCCCGGCCAAGCTGCAACAAAAAAATAGCCAGGCGTTGTGGTGGGTACCTGTAGTCCCAGCTATTCAGGAGGTTGAGGCAAGAGAATCGCCTAAGCCCAAGAGCTGGAGGTTGCTGTGAGCTGTGATGCCACTGCACTCTACCGAGGGCAAAATGAGATTCTGTCTCTTAAAAAAAACAAGATCCAACAGAATCACAGAATATGGATGAAACATAGAGAAGGTTAATCAGACCTTTAATATGAGAAAAACCTCCATATAATCATTTTTCAAAATTCATTATTTGACCAAGAGGCTCATTTTGTACCTTTAAGTCATTTTTAGCTGTTTATCCCTTTGACCCTATTTTATCCCTATCTTTGTTTTGTTCTTTTAGACAAAGTCTTGTCTTGTCTCCCACTGCAATCTCAAAACCCCTAGGCTCAAGTGATCCTTCTGCCTCAGCCTCCTAAATAGATGGGACTATGAGCACAGGATACCACATCCAGCTAATTTTTTTTATCTTTTGTAGATATGATGTCTCACTCTTGCTCAAGCTGGCCTTGAACTTCTGGCCTCAACCAATCCTCCAGCCTCAACCTCCCAGAATGCTAGAATTACAGGCATAAGCCACTACACCCAGTCTCCAGAAGTGATATTTGGGCTGGCCCTTGACAAGCGAATGGGGAGTTGGAAAGGTGGAAAGCTGGGCCCTGCAAGTGGGAGCACAATCCAGGCAGAATGACCAGCATGTGCCCAAGCCACAGTGTCAGGAAGAAGGGGTGAGACTGGTTAAGTATCCACTGGTCTAGCCCAGGTGTAGGTCAGGCATAGACCAGAGTGGTAACAAAGATGGAGGCAAATGAACAGATGAAAATGTATCCAACGGATATCGGATAAGCCTTGGAAGTCATAACTGAATAGAAAGCACAGAACAATACAAAAAATGGATAGAATACAATATTTAATTTTAAAAGGACTTAAAATAATAAATGATTTAAATGAGTGAAAAGGTATGATTCTGAGAAAAATGAATCTGGCAGTAGGCTTATAGGTGATACAACTTTTATACTTAACAAAAATACTTCTCAAAGGAAATGTACTGCTAAAGTACAGTATATCTAGCTGACAAAGTTGAAAACAGACAAAAACTTGTAAACTATACAAAAAAAAGGATAATATAATAAAATTTAAAGTGAAAAATATATAGTTACAGATAATATATGACCAAACCATCTTTTTTTTCTCTCCTTGGCACCTTGATCTTTGACAAGATATACATACTATATACATAATATACAGACATACAACGTAGAACCTCTGTAAACTGACCACCTGAGAGACTGTAACAAACTAGTCAACATACAGAGATGGTCATGATAAGAAACTAGGCCGACCGTACTGATACATACATACATTATTATGCGGTACATGTCCCGTCTATGAAAATTAGATCAACTTAAGAAAGTGGTCATTGTAGTAGGTAGTCAACTATGTAAGTTCTACTGTGTTTTTTCTTTTTTTCTGAGACAGAGTTTCAATTTGTCTCCCTGAGTAGAGTGCAGTGGTGTCATCACAGTTCACAGCAACCTCAAACTCCTGGGCTCAAGCAATCCTCCTGCCTCAGCCTCCCAAATAGGTGGGACAATAGGCATGATCATACCGGGCTAATCTTTTTTTATTTTTGATCAAGATAAGCTGGTCTCAAATTCCTGACCTCAAGCA
The DNA here is from genome assembly GCA_963574355.1 of Loris lydekkerianus. Classification (NCBI taxonomy): domain Eukaryota; kingdom Metazoa; phylum Chordata; class Mammalia; order Primates; family Lorisidae; genus Loris; species Loris lydekkerianus. The sequence goes on from CAUYPK010062106.1 coordinate 8,412, forward strand.
ATCAATCCTCCCACTTTGGCCTCCCAGAGTACTAGAATTACAGGTGTGAGCTACCATGCCCAGCCCAAGCTATATTTTTAAAAAACTAAACATTTAAGAGAAAATATTTGAAATAGCATGTAGTACTTTCTGTACTATAAAGTAAATTAATGTAATTACTTATTAAAAATACATTGAGAAAAGGAATCAAGCAAATTAGAAAATATATACAAATTATCAATCCACTTCTGCTGAAGTACCAATAGCATGATAACATGGATCACTGTTACCTTTCTTTAATGAGTGTAATGCTGAGGTGAAGAAGGTCAAATAACCGGGAGGCTGGGGTGAGCCGCTGAACTCAAAGTACCCAAGTACTCCAGGCTGCAGGAATAAAAGTAGGTAACTGAGGCACTGTTAGCCATAGGGTAGTGGAGGATGTTTTGAAATAAGACATGACATTATTATGTGACAATTATTGCATTTTGTTGAATTTCATTTTTTAAAAAAGCCTAACCACATGAAAGGTTGCAGGCTGGGACTGAACTTCCCTTGACTTAGACAACAAAAATGGAGCTGCAACAGCTTTGACATATCTGATTGCACAGCAGATATTCAGGAGCATTCAATGCTGTTAACTTCGTTTCTCCCCCTAAGTAGGTCTTTCCTCTATTGACAACACAATATTCCCAGGCCCCTGGCTCAAAATCTCACTATCAAGTTTCCAGGCACTCATTCACTTTTGTTCAATTTCAGGCAAGCTGTGTCAATAATTTCTTTGTAACCTCTGTCAAGTTTCTCCTTCAATGGCTTCCTCTCACTCACTTCAAACATACCTTCATACTTTTCTGAAAATCAGTTTACATCTGATTGGGTTTACCTGTGGCTTTACCTCCCTCTCCACCCCAAACCTGGCACCTGGCTGGTCAGGTCAGTCTCCAGAGAACCCGCCGTCTGTCCTCTGGCTCCTCCATCCCCACAAACTCATTTCCACCTGCTCGTTTCTCTTTCTATAAGGTTAGCATAGAATGCCTCTTTATTCTGCCAAACCATACTGGTTACATTCTGCCTTCCTGCTCACAATTTCTTCCTTCTTTGAAGGTCATACAGCATCATTCCATCTGGTTTTGTTCTGTAATAATCATATCTGTCTCAAAAGCCAAAATGTAAGACCTGTGAAGAAAGAGGGCTGGGCTCAGAAGACCCAACCTCTAGTCCAGACTCTAGTGGCTGAATGATGATGCTAGGTGAAACCTTCAACATGCAGCCTCAGTTTCCTTATGTGGCAAACAGGGACAATTCTTCATAGGTGAAGAACCAACCCGATGAACTATAAAGCATTAGGTGAATGGAAGAATCCTTTATTCTGACCCTACAGCATTTGGCACTATGCTCTTAATGAGTAACTGAAAGCCTATCTGATCACTGGGATGAAATGGGATCCAAATGTTAAGGCTGACATTTCATTTGTTGGTAAAGTTTAAAATCAGTATGTTGGACAAAAGAGGAAACTTGTGATTTATAGGGGAACATGTTATCTTCCAATCTAGAGATGACTTACTTATTATCCAACCTACATTCCTAAAGTAGAACTATATACTACTTCAGTTCTTTAAAGTTTCAAACTAGGCCAGGTGCAGTGGCTCACTTCTTTCCCAGGGCACTCTGGGAGGCAGAGGCAGGTAGACTGCCTGAGCTCACAGGTCCGAGATCAGCCTGAGCAAGAGAAAGACCCCATCTCTCATAATAGCCAGGCACTGTGGTGGGTACCCATGCTCCCAGCTACTCGGGAAGCACGGCATTCTACCTAGGGCAATAAAGTGACACTGTGTCTTAAAAAAAAAAAAAAAAAAAAAAAGTTTCAAACAATGCTGCAATTTTGTAATAACCTTTAATACTAAGAAAAAATTAAGAAAAAATAGGCTAGGCACCTTTAATTCAGTGGCTAGGGCCCTGGCCACATATACCAGGGCTGGTGGGTTCGAACATGGCCCAGGGCCTGCCAAACAACAATGACAACCACAACCAAAAAATACCCAGGCACTGTGGCAGACACCTGTAATCCCAGCTACTTGGGAGGCTGAGGCAAGAAAATCGCTTGAGTCCAGGAGTTTGAGGTTGCTGTGAGTTATTATGCCACAGCACTCTACCAAGGGCTATGAAGTGAGACTCTGTTTCAAAAAAAAAAAAAAAAAAAAAAAGAATGGTGTAAATGAAAGAAAATAAACTCATTTAAAGTTCTTTAAATTCTGACCAATTTCCCGAACCAAACAGAATAAATTCATTCTGACTACTAACAAATGTTCTATGGCCTAAGATTAAATGAGGTGAATTTTAGCCCTCTTCCTATATCACATTCTCTTAGGTAGTTTCATGGAAGAGGATATTTGGCCCATAAACCTGCATGTATGTAATTATGTATGTACGTACACATACACATGCTTGTACACACTCTAATGGACATAAAATAAATAACAATTCTGAATTTCCAAGGGAAATTCAAATTAAACCTTTAAATATGGATAAAAGCTGGACCATTTGCGAGCATCCTTTGTGAATATTTCTACAGTATACACATCTGATCTGGTCACTGACATTGCCATTGCATTTTCTATATAGCTTGGATGAAGGAAACGACCTTCAGAAGAACTGGTACTGAAATTTTCAAATAGTTTGATAAAAAAAATTCATGAATAATATAGTGCAAAACAATATCATAAGCAAAACTGCTTTTACCTGTCATTGCTAAAAAAGGTAAGATTCAACAACTACATGAGATGATTAAATGTTTTGTAAATTGTTATATACTAGCTATAAGGATATTTTAAGTGTTATTTGAAAAATATTCATAGTACAGGCCGCGTCTATGGCTCAAAGGAGTAGGGCGCTAGCCCCATTATGCCGGAGGTGGCAGGTTCAAACCCAGCCCCAGCCAAAAACTGCAAAAAACAAACAAAAAAAATACTCACAATACTGCGACTCTATATTAAATTTGGAAAAATTGGCATGTTTGCAATAATATCCTAAAATAAATACTTCAAAATAATAAAAAGGAAATAAAGTGAAGTGACAATTATGTATTTATTTCTACTGCAAAGTATCATTTATTTAAATGTCACCAAACCAGCTCTAGTTATGTTTTAAAGTGAAACAAATTTTGCAACGATTTCACCCAAATGTCAATGTCTTCCCAATAGAAGGTATCATTATTTATGAAAATTATCACAAATTAGCTACATGTGTTTGAGTTCCCTCCATTGTTCTTGCTTAACATCTGAATGAAGAGGAATTTAGGGAACAAAACACACACATACACACATACACAGACTGTTCTAGGTTTAGGTCCCTATCTGCTCAGATGCAAATAAGTCCATAAACTGGTTCAAAGCACACAGCTCAAAGCCTGTCTAACTATACTTAATTAGTGCCTTCATTGGCCGGCTTTAGATGAGCTGGCCCAGCACACAAGCCAGCCTGACACTGTACCTAGAGTCAGGTTCCAAGCCCTGCTGGTACACAGGTTGTTCCTCCTCACTCTGTAGCTTGCCAATGTGCAAAGATTATCCGACCCCAGGTTATGGCAGCAGTGTTATCATTAGTTGACTTCCAGATCCTTGAACAACTACCTACCAGGTGAACGGTCACTGCAGCAACTGCCAGTGTTCCTCCTTCCTTCACTTAACCAACCAAAGGTTCCACTAGGACACAGGATGGTGGCAAGATGGCTATCAAGTCATCTCCTGTCCTTCCCCTCCCCTCACTAATCCTGTTCTTTCTTCAAGGTATTTGTAGTTATTTCCTGCCTCCTGGGGCACTTTTTCCAATCTCCTCAAAGATGGGTCACAGAGCCTTTTCTTTAGGTCTTTGCTCAAATTTCATTTCCTCAGAGAGGTCAGCTCTGTCTTCTACAATAGTTATGGCCTCCCCTCCAACTCTATCATATCACCCTTCGTTATTTTCTTTATAGTACTTACTACCTGAAATTATACTGCATACTTAATAGTTCCCTAGGGTTGTTCTAACAAATTACTATAAATTGAGTGGCTTAAAATAAAAGTACCTATATACTCGAGTATATACGGGAATATGTTCTCTCTCACAGTTCTGGTGGCTAGAAGTCCAAAATAAGATATCAACAGAGCCCTGGTCTCCCTGAAGGCTGCAGGGAAGACCTTCCTTGTCTCTTTCTACTTCTGATGGCTCAAGGCATTCGTTGGTTTCAGGCTGCATCACTCCAACCTTTCCCTCTGTCTTCACATGGCTGTGTCTATGGCCTCTCCTCTTCTGATCAAGACACCAGCCACTGGTGTTAAGACTCACCCTAAATCCGGGATGATTTTACCTCAAGACACTTAACTAACTTATATCTACAAAGACCTATTTCCAAATAAGGTCCTAAAGTTCCACCCAGATTGGAGTATACTATTCAACCCACTATACCTCATTTGTTTTTCGGTTTGTTGTCTAACTCCACAAATCAGAGACTCTCTTGTTCATCACTATGTTCTCCAGTTCAGAGAGTGCCTGGCACAGAGCAGGTACACAGTGAACATTTGTGAAAGAATGAATGGAGATTAAAAAGATGAGTAAGACAAAGCTCCTCAATCAAGTTACAATTTAACAAAAATAAGATGCAATGAATGCCAGATTTTACTTTGACCCGTTTATGTATTTTTAATTCCACTTCATCATGCACAGTGTATTTAATGCCTGTTCTGAGGAATTAAAACAGGCTATTTATAGAAGGTCAGCAAATCCTTATCATCATAAAATATTTCTTTCCTAAGTAGGCACCATTTTTATGTAGTATAAACTTCAGTAGATGGAGCACACACACCCCTAGTGGCCCTGAGAATAGTTACCTTGGTGTGTTTCTGCTCAATGGCATTTGAAATAATGTTTCTGTATTAATGTTAACTCACACCTTGAAATGTAAAACTATTAACAGTGCTATAAAACTATGAACTGATATAAAGGGTACCTACCTGCTCAAAAGAGAATTTTACTTACAAAGTGATAATAATACCAGATGTCAGGCGTTCTAGGTTTTTCTCCAAAATGCTGAGGTTTTCTGTCACCTCTGGCAATCTATTTAACCATCCTCTTCTGCTCAAAGAAGATTTCTAAGCCTTTCCCCATCCCCCCTAAAATTAAAACAATTTGGTACCAACCTGCTAACGATGAATGAATATATATATACTAAATAAATGCCCTTAAAAGGATAAATTATAAGGCAAGGCACGGTAGCTCACCTCTATAATCCTAACACTATGGGAGGCCAAAGTAGGAGGATTCCTTGATCTCAGGAGTTCAAAACTAGCCTGAGCAAGAGCAAGATCCCATCTCTACTAAAAATAGAAAAAATCAGCTGGTGGCTTGGTGCCTGTAGCACAGTGTTTTCGGTGCCAGCCACATACACTGAGGGTGGCGGGTTCGATCCCAACCCAGGCCAGCTAAACAACAATGACAACTACAACAAAAAAATAGTCGGGTATTGTGGCAGGTGCCTGCAGTCCCAGCTACTTGGGAGGCTGAGGCAAGAGAATCGCTTAAGCCCAAGAGTTTGAGGTTGCTGTGAGCTGTTTGATACCATAGCACTCTACCCAGGGTGACACAGTGAGACTGTCTCCAAAAGAAAAAGAAAAAGAAAAAGATTATCTGTTTGTTGTGGAGAGCACCTGTAGTCCCAGCTACTCAAAAGGCTAAGGCAGGAGGATCATTTGAACCCAGGAGTTTGAGGTTGCTGTTAACTAGGCATGATGCCATGGAACTCTGGCTTGGGCAACAGAGTGAAACTCTATCTTAAACAAATAAATAAATTTTTAAAGGATAAATTATAAAAATTCACAAAAAGATTTGGGAAACAGTTTGGCTGCAGATATAAGAAAAGAGTTCTAAACTATAGTACTATTGGCATTTGATGAATAAATTATAAGGTATAATCAAATGATGTCAAGACAACAAACTCAAAAAATAAAAAAGAATTACTGATGTAGAAGTTACCAATACCTAAGACGAATCATGCTTAAACTAATACTGAAATTAGAAGAGCCATAAAACTAGTGACTAAAAATTAAATCACCTTACTCAATCCTATTCCCTTTCCCATCAACTTGATACTCACCAACATGAAAATGACACTGGCTTCTATTTGACTATACTGCCCACAGTAATAAACTACATTTACCTGTCAGTATCTTAAGGAAACAAGAAGAAACCTCAGGAAGTGGGATTTTACAATTGGAGTAATGGTAGAAAGTAGAATTTTTTTTCCTGAGAGAGTGTCTCAGATTGTTGCCCTCAATAGAGTGCTATGGCATCATAGCTCACAGCAACATCAAACTCTTGGGCTCAAGTGATTGATCATCTTGTCTCAGCCTCCCAAGTAGCTGGGACTACAGGCTCCAGTCACAATGCCTGGCTAGTTTTTAGAGACAAGGTCTGACTCTTGCTAAGTGGGTCTCGAACTCCTGACCTCAAGTAATCTGCCCATCTCAGCCTCCAAGAGTGCTAGGATTATAGGTCTGAGCCACCTTGCCCGGCCAGAAAGTAGATTTTTTTTTTTTTTTTTTGGTAGAGACAGAGTGTCACTTTATCGCCCTCAGTAGAGTGCTGTGGCGTCTCAGCTCACAGCATCCTCCAACTCCAGGGCTTAGGCAATTCTCTTGCCTCAGCCTCCCGAGTAACTGGGACTACAGGCACCTGCCACAATGCCCGGCTGTTTTTTTGTTGTGGTTTGGCCGGGGCCGGGTTTGAACCCACCACCCTCGGTATATGGGGCCAGCCCCTTACTCACTGAGCCACAGGAAAGTAGAATTTTTAACATGGTTTGCAATGAAATGGCTTAGAGCTCTCAATTGTCCTTTGTAGGATCCCTGGAAGGTTCATTTCATTTAGCTACTTTCATTGTTTATAAGCATTTTAGTGCTTATCTGGGAAGACAATGGTATGTGATTATCATAACATTCCCACTTCTGCAGAATAAATGGTGGTAATGACCCAATCCCAATTAATAATATGAAATGGAGATGGGATTTTTTTTTTTTTTTGCAGTTTGTGGCTGGAGCTGAGTTTGAACCCACTACCTCTGACATATGGGGCCAGCGCCCTACTCCTTTGAGCTACAGGCACCACCTGGAGATGGGATTTTTTAAAAATAGGAAATGACAAAACTGCTCTCTTAACAGTAATTAAATAGCCATGGCCCATCCTTTAATAGTATTCTCACATCCATTCATAAAAGTTACAGCCAAATTAAGAAGCCAACACCTTTAAATTTTTTCTATCATGAAAAAAATTTTTTAAAAATTCCAAAAAGGCCTGGTGCCCATAACACAATGGTCTGTAATAAGAAAACCCAGGAATTGTGGCGGTCACCTATACTCCCAGCTACTTGGGAGGCTGAGGCAAGAGAATCACTTAAGCCCAAGAGTTGGAAGTTTAATAGGTGGGGCCACATCTATGGTGCATCTTAGAATGGGTACAGGCGATTGCACTAATGTACACAGCTATGATTTAACAATTAAAAAAAAAAAAAAAAGTTGGAAGTTGCTGTGAGCTCTGACGCCACAGCACTCTACCCAGGGCAACATAGTGAGACTGTCTCAAAATAAAGTACAGAAAATGGTTAATAAACATTAATTTTTTTTTTTTTTTTTTTTTTTTTGAGACAGTCTCCTTTGCCACCCTGGGTAGAGTGCCATGGCGTCATTGCTCACAGCAACCTCAAACTCTTAGGCTCAAGCAATTCTCTTGTCACAGCCTCCTGAGTAGCTGGGACTACAGGCATCCACCACAATACCCGGCTATTAGAGACAGGGTCTTGCTTTGGGTCAGGCTGGTCTCGAACTCATGAGCTCAGGCAATCTACCTGCCCCATCCTCCCAGAGTGCTGGGATTACAGGTGTGAGCCATTGCAACCAGCCTAAACAATCAAAAATTTAGCCTCTAGATATATACTTAATGTTTCAACTTGGGGAGCTTAAACATTTCTTTGAGGAAGGATCACAATAGACAAGAAAAAGGTTTGGGGAGCCAGATGTCCTGGGGTAGTCCAAGCTCCACTTAGGTAAATCACAATCTCTCTGTACCTTCGCTTCTTAATCTGTTTGAAGAAGCTACAATTTCCAACATGGCTGTTGAGAACATGAAATCTGAAGAGCACTTCTCAAATGCAGTTTACTCATTATTTCCTTGCTGAACATGACTAAAGTATTTTAGAATTTATGAAGTTAAATACTTTTAATTTTCACTTGTTAATGTCTTTTAGAGATGTTTCAGGAAATTAAAAACTGTTCTTCTAAAATGATTTCTGGGCTCAATGTCATATTTTTACAAGCACAAAACTTTAACGATTAGCTATGTGATTACAGTAGATTTGAGATATTTAAGTCAAAGTATTTTCTACTGGTTAAGAACTTCTACTTCTAGGGCAGCACCTGTGGCTCAAGGAGTGGGGCACCGGCCCCATATACTGGAGGTGGCGGGTTCAAACTCGGCCCTGGCCAAAAAAAAAAAAAAAAAAAAAACCTCCTAATTTTAAAATAAATTCCTTATCAAATAACGTGAAAAAGGCTTTTGAAATAATCAAACTGTGGGACTTATAAAAATA
>CAUYPK010062108.1:0-30443 GCA_963574355.1 Loris lydekkerianus
ACCCCTCCCTCCTCCTTTCTCTCTCTGCTCTCCACTTCCCCCACCCCCACCGTGTCCATAATTGTCATTAATTGTCCTCATATCAAAACTGACTACAGAGTACTTTTTTTTAAATGAAGACAAACAAAATGATAACTTTCATTTGCATGGTAAAAAAAAAAAAAAAAAAAAAAGGAAGAATATGATCAGTGTGCTTTCTTTTTTTCCTCCTTTAAACTCGTCAATAGCTTTTTATTCCAATAATAATTAGATTTTTATACATACATAAAAATGAGTTGTAGTGGCTCAGCACCTGTAGCTCAGCGGCTAGGGCGCCAGCCATATACACCTGAACTGGCGGGTTCAAACCTGGCCCAGGCCTGCCAAACAACAATGACAAATTCAACAAAAAAATAGCCGGCGTTGTGGCGGGCACCTGTAGTCCCAAATACTTGGGAGGCTGAGGCAAGGGAATCACTTGGGCCCAAGAGTTTGAGGTTGCTATGAGCTGTGACGATACAGCACTCTACCCAGGGCGACTTAAGACTCGAAGGAAGGATGGAAGGAAGGAAGGAAGGAAGGAAGGAAGGAAGGAAGGAAGGAAGGAAGGAAGGAAGGAAACGAAACAGAGTATCTCAAATAACTAAACTTCCTGAGTAAATTATTTCTGCATCAATGATTACCAAAAATCATTAGATGTATCGAGTTACTTTTCTGTCTAAAATTAGAATATATCAACCAGTTTCATCTATCCCAACTTTTAGGGATGCCTTTATAGCCTACAACCCCACCTGTGACCTCCGGAAATGTATTAGTAAGATTTAGAGATGAAGCCCCTTTCACCTCACTTGGTAAGGTGCCAAGTTGTTCACCATTTTCTTTGGTACTATAGGGGCCTCAAAAGCAATTCTCACAAGCTATGTTAAATGAATATTCACTAGTTACTCAGCATATTTAAAAACATAAATAACCTTAAGGAGGTTCATTCCAAAGAACTGCTTTGATCAGATAATTTCCCAGTACTTATCAGAGATCACAGGATAAGGGCCTTTTGACTGAATAAGCATATGGAAGGTGAAGGAACAGAAGGGAAAAGTGCATTTAAAGTATTACATATTTTAAAAGACAAAACATTAAATGGAAAATATACATGACCCTGTGCAACTTCTCTCTACCTTAATTTCCTCAGCTATAAAACAGATTTCAAAACAGCTATGATGAGGGTACCATATGAAGAGCTAATTCTATGGTAGTAGAATCTCCCAGGGCAAGGGGGCTGAAAGAAAGCCTCCAGGAAATAAAAAATCCAAGAAGGAAAGTAGAAGGCCACAAAGAGAAGAGTTCATTTAAGGGAAAGTGTTGCTACAGTCATGTTGTTAGTTAGCCTCACTAAATTTTAACTAAATTATAATCCCTTTCCTACAAACCCTCTGTGATTGTTTCTTCTGAAAAAGATTAAAACTGATTCTGTGGTCCCTCCTAGACATCCTAAAAGGATTATGTTTTGTTTGTTGGCAATTCACTAAACCATTAACAGCTTTTCTTCTCAATTTTTCTAAACACATGAAAAGCAAAAGTGACAATTAATGGAAGATTTTACTCTAAAAAACTGCTTGCTTCCCTGTGGATTCCTTCGGCATCAAAGTCAAAGTTTCCCTGGCTATAGAACAGGAGATGAAATCGTTCCACTTTGTATTTCTTTGAGGATTTTTTTCCCACACTTCCTAAACCACCTTTTATCATCCTTCATCCTGATTCACTAGTCTAAACGTACCAAGGCAATTGCTGCAAACTGAGGACCTGTGGTTGTTTTCTGGTTTCTGTTTGAACAAGCCTGATTTAGCAGTGAGGTGATCCTCTCTAGCCTGAGTTCTAATATCCCAAACACAATATCTGCCAGGAATATATGAAATATAGTTCATATAACAAATAGCTGGTTCAAGTAAAAAGTCCTAAATCACTAAATAGAATAGTTTAGCAATTAACAGAGCAGGTTAATATAAAGAAGCCGGCTGCCTAACTGTCCAGAGTCCAAACATTTACTCATAGCCCCAAGCCTTAGCCTGAATCACTAAGAGAAAAATTTCTTGCCACAAATGTCAATCAGGGGGAAAACACTAGATTCCTGTACAAACATACCCTATTACCTTTCTGTTTTCAAAAAGGATACCATGGTAACACAATAAACAACAGATTAGAATAAGCTATGTTATTCGATAAAGTGAGTATGTTAATAGAAGTTCTGGCTGTCAAGAAGGCACAGGAAGTCATAAACGCTGACATGAAGAAGGAAAAATGAGGCTCCAGGACCACAAATATCCTATACACATGCAGGCAATACACTTTTTTTTTTTTTTAACATAAAAAGAGAACACAGACAAAAACAGTTGATGCTTCTTACCCACTAACACAAATGCAAATACAAATATGCACCACCTAATGACTTCAGTTAACAAAAACCACATGTACAAAAAATGGTCCCGTAAGATTATGATACCGGGGCAGCACCTGTAGCAGTGGGTAGGGCACTGGCCACATACACTAAGGCTGGCAGGTTTGAACCGGCCCAGGCCTGCTAAACAACAATGACAACTACAACAACAACAAAAAATAACTGTGAACTATGACACCATGGCACTCTACCTAGGGAGACAGCTTGAGACTATTTCAAAAAAAAGAAAAAAAAAAAGAGGATGGCGCCTGTGGCTCAAAGGAGTAGGGCGTCGGTCCCATATGCTGAAGGTGGTGGGTTCAAACCCAGCCCCGGCCAAAACCACAAAAAATAAAAAAATAAAAAAGAGAGAGAAAGAAAAAGAGAAAGAAAGAGTAAGTACACAGCTATGATTTAATAAAAGAAATAAATAAAAATTAAAAAAAAAAAAAGAGAGAGAGAATAAGAAAAGCTACTTGGGAAGCTGAGACGAGAGAATTACTTAAGCCCAAAGAGTTTGAGGTGGCTGTGAGCTGTGTCGCCACCTACTGAGGGCAACATAGTAAGACTCTGTCTCAAAAAAACAAACAAACAAACTAAAAAGGCTCAGCACCTGTGACTCAAGCAGCTAAGGCGCCAGCCATATACACCTGAGCTGGCAGGTTCAAATCCAGCACCGGCTCGCCAAACAACAATGATGGTTGCAACCAAAAAAATTGACGGGTGTTGTGGCAGGCGCCTATAATCCCAGCTACTTGGGAGGCGGAAGCAGGAGAATTGCTTGAGCCTAGCAGTTGGAGGTTGCTGTGAGCTGTGATGCCATGGCACTCTACCCAGGGTGACAACTTAAGGCTCTGTCTCAGAAAAAAAAAAAAAAAGTTAAAACAAAATCAAAAAAAGAAAAGATTATTTACTGTGTTTTTTTACTGGACCTTTTTACGTTTCCATTTTTAAATGCACAACTTACCATTGTGTCACAACTTCCTCCACTTGCTCAGCACTGTGACAAGCTGTGCACGAGGTGTGCAGCTCAGGTGCGATAGCCTAGGTGTGTTGCAGCTGTACCACCTAGGTTTGTGTGAGTATACTCTGCGATGTCACACAATGAAGAAATGCCTAATGAGGCTTTAACTTCTCAGAGCATGTCCCCATTTTAAGGGACACATGACAATAGTTTCAGGGCTTGCTATTTAAAGGTGCTAAGAAGTGAAGAAAAAGGTTCATTTTTTTTTTTTTTTTTTCCCCAAGAGACAGAGTCCCATTTCATCACCCTTTTCTTAAATAATCATCCCTATGGCAGATACTCTGTGACCATAGCACCAGAAATTTACTTCATGGTTCCACTAACACAAAACACAAGAAATGCTGATAAACTACAAAAGGATATCTGTTGAGCAGGTAATTCATTTTATAGATGAGGACCATAAGTGGACTGCCTCAGGACCCACAGCTGGTTACCAATGCTTAATGAACTGAAACTGATGATGACAGCAATCCGACTCAAGGAATTTTCCTTATTAAAAATTCAAACTCTCGGCTCAGCACCTGGAGCACAGTGGTTATGGCACCAGCCACATGCACCAAGGGTGGTGGGTTCAAACCTGGCCCAGGCCAGCTAAAAACAACAATGACAACTGCAACAAAAAAATAGCCGGGCATTGTGGCAGGCGTCTGTACTCCAAGCTACTTGGGAGGCTGAGGCAAGAGAATTGCTTACCCTCAAGAGTTTGAGGTTGCTGTGAGCTGTGACGCCATGGCTCTCTACCCAGAGATTCTGTCTCAAAAAACAAAACAAACAAACAAAAAAAAAAAACCCAAACTCTCTTTTTTGTCTTTCTATTTAGCTAATAAATATCCAAGTTAAAGCTGCGGGTCTCAGAGCTGAAAGTGCAATATGGAAAAGAAGAAACAAGTCTTAATTAGAGCAGGACATGGAAGATCTTGACAGGAGCAAGAATAGGAGGACTATTTCATCCTTTCTTCTTTTATAGCCTTTTCAAATCATGAAAGGAAGAGAAAAATCCCACAAATTAACAAGTTTAACAGAAGATGTTTACATTTTCTCCAATTTTTACATCAATCACCTACTTACTAGCTGAATGACATGGGGAAAACTGTTTAACTCACCTAAAAAAGAAAAAGAAGGAGGGAGGGTGAACGCTGGAAGAGAATTAATTTTTAATACTATTTTAATGTAACCTTAATACTTAATAGTGCTTTCTGAGGTTCAAGTCCTGGCTTACAATAGATGCTCACCAAATATCAGCTCCCATTCTCTTCCCTTCCAAGGACAAATGTAAGAAAACAGGCCTGAAACCATCAGTAGATCCAAAATACTGTTTGTTCCAAGAAACGATGTCCAGAGTCCCTATATCAATCACACAAAATTACAAGTATTGCCAAGCCAAAATCTGGGAAGTGGTGATAGAAGACTTTTTCTCCATACTTGCAGTAATTTCTAAATGTTTCTGTAATAAACAGGTTTTACTTTTATAGTTAAAAACCTATTTGCAAAAGGAAAATAAAATGTTTTAAGAATTTCATAATTTTCACATTAGAACTATTTTTAACAACTATTCAGCAGGATAGCTCATACTAACCTAGGCTTACCCAACCCTAATTGTGTGTTAAGATTAAGATTTCACAATCATCATTAGGGGGAGAGGATAATAGAACATCTTCATAACCAAAGCCAACTGGCCAAATCCCCGTTCCTTGTTAACAAAGGCTCTATGTATGCCTTCAGTCAGAATCATGTAACAAGTAAATCATGTTACAAGAGCTCCCTAAAATAAGGCCAAGACCCAAGACAAATCTCTTTCCTCCTTCTCCCCCCAATTCAGCCAGAAAATGGAGGGTTATGTTCATTAGCATTTTATAAGATTGAGAGGTAGTAATATAGCTTACAGGGGAAAAAAACCTCTTAAGAGTCTTGTCAATAGCCAGGGGCAGTGGCTCACACCTATAATCCCAGCACTCTGGGAAGCAGAGGTGGGTGGATCACCTGAACTCATGACTTCCAGACCTTCCTGAGCAAGAGCAAGACCCCTCCTTTAAAAATAGCACAGTGTTGTGACTGGCACTTATAGTCCCAGCTATTCAGCAGGCTGGGACAAGGGGATCGCTTAAGCCCAGGAGTTTGAGGTTGCTGTAAGCTATGACACCACAGCACTCTACCAAGGGCAACAAAGTGACATCCTGTATCAAAACAATAAATAATTAGTTAAACAAATAAAATAAAGTCTTATCAATAAATGGCACCAGAATAAGCAGATATTATTTGCAAAAAAAAAATGAAGTTGGCAGTGCCTGTGGCTCAGTGAGTAGGGCGCAGACCCCATATACACCCAGGGTGGTAGGTTCAAACCCGACCCTGGCCAACTGCAACAAAAAATAGCCAGGCGTTGTGGTAGGCGCCTGTAGTCCCAGCTACTCAGGAGGATCAGGCAAAAGAATCACCTAAGCCCAAGAACTGGAGGTTGCTGTGAGCTGTGACGCCATAGCACTCTACCAAGGGCGACAAAGTAAGACTCTGTCCCTAAAAACAAAAACAAAAAACAAACTTAGTTCCTTAATTCACACCATACACAAAAACAAAACCAAACATGGACCACAGATATAAACATAAGAACTAAAAATATAAAACTTTTAGAAGAAAACAGGAGAAACATCTTTGTAATCTTAGGTTAGGCAAAGATCCCTTAGATCTGACACCAAATGAAAGACCCAAAAAGGAAAACATGATACACTAGGCTTTAATGAAATTAGAACTTTTCCTCTTCAAAAGATGCCCATCAAGAAAATGTAAGAGGCCAGAAGCAGTGGGTCACACCGTAATCCTAGCACTCTGAGAGGCTGAAGCACGTGGATAGCTTGAGCTCACAAGTTCCAGACCAACCTGAACAAAAGTAAGACCCTTTCTCTACTAAAAATAGAAAAACTGAGGCAAGAGGATAGATCACTTGAGCCCAAGAGTTGGAGGTTGTGTGAGCTATGACATTATAGCATTCTACTCAGGGTGACAGCTTGAGACTCTTGTCTCAACAACAAAAAATAAAAACACAAAGATATATCACACAGACTAGGAAAAAATATTTGCAAATCATATATCTGTAAAGAACCTATATCCAGATATTCTCAGAAACTCTTATATTAATAACTCAATAATCAATATAAAGAGGCTCAGTGCCTAATAGTACAGTGGTTACAATGCCAGCCACAAACACCGAGGGTGAAGGGTTCAAGCTTGGCCCAGCCAGCTGAACAACAATGACAACTGCAACAACAAAAATAGCCAGGCGTTGTGGCAGGTGCCTGTAGTCCCAGCTACTTGGGAGGCTGAAGCAAGAGAATGGCTTAAGCCCAAGAGTTTGAGGTTGCTGTGAGGTTGCTGTGAGCTGTGATGCCACAGCACTCTACCAAGGGTGACATAGTAAGACTGTCTCAAAAAAAAAAAGAGAGAGAGAGAATATATATATATATATATATATAAAAAATTAAGTCAGCACCTATGGCTCAGTGGGTAGGGCGCCAGCCCCATATATCAAGGGTGGCAAGTTCAAACCCAGCCCCAAACTGCAACAAAAAAATAGCCAGGCCTTGTGGCACCTATAGTCCCAGCTACTCAGGAGGCTGAGGCAAGAGAATCGCCTAAGCCCTGAGACTCTGTCTCTACAAAAAGAAAATAATAATAATAAAAGGCAAAAGGTGTGAACAGACACTTCACTGAAGAAAATAAACAAATGGCAAATAAGCACAGAAAAAGACAATTAACATCATTGGCCATTACCAATATATACCCATCAGAATGGCTGTAACGAAAAAGACTAACAATATTAAGTGTTAGCAAAAATGTGGGGAAAAATGAAATCCTCATACACTGCTGGTAGAAATGCAAAATGTATAGCCATTTTGGAAAACAGTTTAATAAAGCAATGCCACTCTTGCCTGGGCACCTGTAGCTCAGTGGTTAGGGCACCAGCCACATACACGGGGACTGGTGGGTTCAAACCTGGCTGGGCCTGCTAAGTAATGACTACTACAACAAAAAAACAGCCAGGCAGGCTTGGTGCCCACGCCCATAGTTCAGTGAGTAGGGCACCGGCCACATACATTGAGGCTGGTGGGTTCGAGCTGGCCTGGGCCTGCTAAACATCAATGACAACTGCAACCAAAAATAGCTGGGCATTTTGGCTGGCACCTGTAATCCCAACTACTTGGGAAGCTGAGGCAAGAGAATCGTTTAAGCCCAAGACTTGGAGGTTGCTGTGAGCTGTAACGCCACAGCGTTCTACTGAGGACAACATAGTGAGACTCTGTCTCAAAAAAAAAAGCAAAGCCACTGCCACTCTTAAGTATTTATATATATGAAAAATAATCACACAAAGACTTGAGCAGAAATGTTCAAAACTTCATACAGTACAATACTGCTAACCTTTGAGATCTTAAATTTTTTGTAGTTTCTATTGCTATCAAACTTTTGGCTCTTCTAAATGCTATCTAAGCCCCTTTAAATGAAATCCACTTCTATTATTTAAACCACTCCAGAATTTTTAAAAATTTTCTACCATACTAAGCCACTTCCTAACTTAACCTTTGGCTTCTAAATGGACACCATTACTTTGGTAGAGGCTAGGAAAAGAAATAATTGAGCTTCTTCAAAGTGCACATATGTCAAGATGGCAATTTGAGATGGCTCTGAGAAAGCAGCTCTCATAGGAAAAAGGAAAGTGTATGAGAGAATTTCAATGCAACACCTGTTGACAGCTTTGACTCTTCCCCTTATTTTTAGGTACCTGCCTGGGTACTTTTCAGCTTAAGTGAAAACTCATTAAGGAAAGATTCACGCCTAGTACCTGTAGCTCAGTGGCTAGAGCACCAGTCCCATACAGCAGAGCTGGCAGGTTCGAATCCAGCCCAGGCCTGCCAAACATCAATGACAACTATAACCAAAAAACAGCTGGGCGTTGTGGCAGGTGGCTATAGTCCCAGCTATTTGGGAGGCTGAGGCAAGAGAACTGCTTAAGCCTAAGAGTTTAAAGTTGCTGTGAGCTATGACACCACAGCACTCTACCCAGGGTGACAGCTTGAGACCCTTGTCGCAAAAAAAAAAAAAAAAAAAAAGATAGTTACATGGCCAATTTAAAAGGAAGCTACTTAAATATAATGCCTTAAAGATACTGCAGGTTCAGTTGCAGACCATTGCGATAAACTGAATTTGTAATAAAGTGAGTTATTACATAATTCTGGTCTTTGGAGCCATCAAATTTAACCAATTCTGTTAATAGACAATAAGGCCACATCTTCAAAGTCTTCCCCTCAATTCCAACATTTTTTTCTGTAAAGTAAGATTAATGGGTTAAAGTTTGAACATGTTCAAGTATCATATATAATGTTAAAATATATCCAACATGTTTGCAACCACTTTGTATTTCATGCCCATCATCTGAGTATGGGATACTTGTTTTGCCACATCTTTGTCAGTAAGTTGAGCGTTTTTGCTTTCCTCCCATTTCTTGCTGTGTAGGTGTAAGATGATAATTGCCTGAAATACAAAGAGATTATACCCTTCACAGAAATGCTGGAATGCCTTGTTAGTCCCCAGGCTCCTTAGCTTTTGTTATCGGCCTATACCCAATTCTGAAGACTTCCTTCCTGATCATCTCTGCTGCGTCTTTTTAGCTAAGCTTCCTAAACACATGGGTGTTTGTGTTAAACCAGTGTGTTTTCATTAAAACTAGGTTGTCATTAGAAAGTTAAGCAAGCATTTGGAAATTCCCTGTGAAGGAAAAAACACCGAACAAAGCCATCCATGTTTGCGGTGTTCTGGGCCCATCCTTAATATATTTAGCAATTACTTCGGCTTAACCAGTTTGTGCATCCAGAAGAACAAGTCAGAATGTCTCTGCCCATCCTTTCATCAAAGCAAACACACTGGGCATCTCCCGTTTGCCTTTTCTTTTGACCATGACTGGCATGGTCTTAGCTTACAGGTTATAGGCTTGTTCACACAACTTGAGCTCTGTGTCTATCAGGCATATTTGTTCACAGATGAAATGTTTTTCTTAATTTAAATTTTCCTTTTCCTGGAGTGTATTCATGTGTTCTGACGTGTTGCTGTTACTGTAATTGACCATATTGTAAAGTCATGGATTTTACCCCAGGAACCTGACTTTGATACTGAAGAGTTTATGCAGAATCTTAAACAGGCAGTAGTTATATAGTTAAAATAGTTTTCTTCTTTTTATATCTATCAGTAGAAATTGTTCTATCTAAATATGGCATGGGTGAATTTTTTTTTTTTTTTTTTTTTTTTTTTGAGACAGAGTCTCACTATGTCACCCTCAGAAGAGTGGTGCCGTGGCGTCACAGTTCACAGCAACCTCAAGGTCTTGGGCTTAGGCGATCCTCTTGCCTCAGCCTCCCAAGTAGCTGGGACTATAGGTGCCCACCACAATGCCTGGTTATTTTTGTTGTTGTTGCTGTTGCAGCTGTCATTGTTGCTTAGCTGGCCCGGGCCAGGTTCAAACCCACCACCCCTTGGTGTATGTGGCTGGTGCTGTAACCACTGTGCTGTAACCACGGGTGCTGAGCCAAGCCAAATGTTTCTTACGCAACATGGAAAATGCAGCTGTTTAAAAAGGCATAGAAACTGAAAAACAACAACTGGGAAAATAAACGTTAATACTCAAAAATCAAAAATAATAAGCCTACAAAGCGAAAATTCCCTTGTCACCCTCCTTGGACAAGTGAAAGGTTGTAACCCATAATCAGAGGAAGAAGGGCCTTTCCCTCTTCCAATTACTTTATGAAAGTATAGATGACAGTGAGTACTAGATTGGAAGAAAGGGGAAAAAAAAAGAATATGAAGACAGACATGCAAGTGCACACATATCCCTCCACCAAAACATTTGCAACCCTGCCAATCAAATATATGCTTTTATTTTGATAGTGCCAGAAATAATCAAATGTTCCTTGCCATTTATTCTACTCCTTGCACTTCAATTCAAGCTCCTTTCATATCTTTCTCAAAAATGCCATGAGAGGCAGTGAAGACTTCTCAATAAACCAGATTAACAGAGAAGAAGGAATATTGGGGGGTGGGGGGGAGTAAAAGATGCACTCCAGCTGTTTCACAAGTTCAAATGTGCAGATAAGCCTCCATCTATTTTTAGGTTTAGCTTTGTCCACCCTTTAAGAACCAGTAGTATGGCTCAGCGCCTGTGGCTCAAGCAGCTAATGCGCCAGTCACATACACCTCAGCTGGTGGGTTCAAATCCAGCCTGGGCCCACCAAACAACAATGAGGGCTGCAACCAAAAAATAGCCTGGCATTGTGGTGGGCGCCTGTAGTCCCAGCTACTTGGGAGGCGGAGGCAGGAGAATGGCTTGAGCCCAGGAGTTTGAGGTTGATGTGAGATATGATGCTATGGCACTCTACCCAGGGCGACAGCTTGAGGCCCTGTCTCCAAAAAAAAATAAATAAACCAGAAGTACATCACAAGAGCTCAAATGCCATCGAAGGCAACATTCTCCCTTAATTTATCCTACATTCTATGTGCTTTGGCCTGTTTTAACACCTAAGCATTTCACAAAATAATTGTTTTATTTTGTCTAAGACACAGTGCCTGAATTTCTAAGTCATCATCCATCTGTACCCTTGTTTAATTAGCTCCTGCATTTTGGAAATAGTTCCCAGACTTTCACATCATTCAAGTTTCCTAACCTATGACTAAGGGCCAAGGTGTTTGTAGTATTCTAATTTTTTTTTTAAGAGATGGACTCTAAAAAAAAAAACAAAAAAAATAAATAAATTCAAAAAAAACAAAAAAAAAAGAGATGGACTCTGTGTTGCACAGCTTGGCCTCAAGGCCCTGGACTCAAGCGATCCACCTGCCTCAGCCTCCCAATATTCTAATTTTTTAAACAGTCTCTTTAAATCACAGCTTCCCTTTCCTGTAATTCTAAGCCATTCGGATAATTTTCTCCCTTTAAAATTTATCTCTGGTCCCTATATTTTTACCCTTAGCAAAATTTTCTGGCATTATTTTCTGGTGAAATAAAGTATTCATCCCCTAATTCCCAATTAAGATAACAGTTGTATTTTTTTTTAACTTATCATTTTTATTAATGTGTAATTAATAAATAAGAACATGTGTGTTCCACAGACAAACCTACAATACATTTAAATAGACATTACAGTGAACATGAGAACCTTGCCAATATTCTGAAAACCTGTTTCCTAGTGAAATTCAGTTTGTAGTCACAGTTCAGAAATAGGCTTTTCTAAGCAAAAATATAAATATGTCCAAACATCCCAAATAAAATCACCAGCACTGAATGTTATATATATTTACATCTACACAAGAAGCAGCTTCTCATGGTAACATACAGGAACCAGCAAAGTTTCAAAAAGCTGTGATTTTCCTGATTAAAATTTACACAGACCATTGCTTATGAAAAGAATTTTCAAAATTCTGTGTGACCACACAGAAAGACGAACCCTGAGGCAATGAATATAAACCAACACAACACTAATCTCCCACCCCAGCCACATTTACTAAATGTATCTAGTAAAAATTAACCAGTATCACTCTCATTCCCTCCAGTTAAATCCTTGCTAATGTTAAGAAAGTCAATACTGAAGCTGGTTATTATAGTAATAGGTTAATTTCCTTTGCCTGAAGTTTCTCTTCTTTCCTTCTCTGCCTGATACACCCTAGTATTTTTTTTTTTTTTTTTAAGAGATAGAGTATCACTTTATCGCCCTGGGTAGAGTGCCGTAGCATCACAGCTCAGAGCAACCTCCAACTCCTGAGCTTAGGCGATTCTCTTGCCTCAGCCTCCCAAGTAGCTGGGACTAAAGGCACCCCCCACAACATTGTCATTGTTGCTTAGCTAGCCCGGGCTGGGTTTGAACCCACCAGCCTTGATGTATGTGGCTGGCACCCTACCCACTGAGCTATGGGCGCTGCCATTTTTTTTTCTCTTAAGGTAGGGCTTAAAGGCTTGTCTAATTTTATTTTTCTTTCAGATTAAATGAAGTTACCAACAATTAGGTTACAATGTTTGCATTTGTTAAGTAAGGTCCCTGTTGTAGTGCCCCTCACCCAGGATGTGTGCCTTGTACTCTTACTCTGTGCCCAGTAGGGGAGAGCACACCAATCCCCCTCCCATATCCTCCTTCCCTCTTCCCCCAGCTTGAATTAAATTAAGTTTTTCTTTTGTTTGGGTGTGTATTAGTTCATCTACTGGCTCCCCATTAGTACTGAACACACTGGATACTTAATTTTCCACTTTTATGATACTTTACTAAAGAGAATGTTCTCCAAGGAGTTGGTAAGTATTAACTTTCAACTTGTATTTGTCTAAATAAATGCTGGGTAACTAAACATTTCCCTCCATTTCCACACACACACATCACTAAACTTGAAAAAAATTATACTCTCCCCTCCAACCCAAAAAATAGAATACAAAGAACCTTTTAAATGGTTAGGCAACTGTCATCTACCTCAAAACCAAGCAGTTTCATATTTAACAATATCCAGTTCAGTACTGACATACAATCATATTCCAGATGTACTGGGGTATATTTACACCAATGGGGTGGAGAACCTGTGGCCTTCCAGATCCTTGATTATGACCTTTTGCCTAAATCCAAATTTTACAAAACAAAGCCTTTTAATAAACAAATGAACAAAAGCAGCAGTCCCCACAGAACCTGGTTACCCACTACTGATTTAGGCTGAGCCCACCAAAAAGTACTGAAGTAGGACATTTTTTCTTTTAATTCCCTCCCCAAGAACCCAGCCCAGTGCTAAACGTAACTTGCACAATGAATAGAGTTGTTTAGACTAATTCTTAAGTGTGCACTTAGGCAAATGCACAGCACAATGAACTCTGAGTTTATAATAAAGAGTAATCCCATCACATTCTTCTTTGATGCTCTCAAGGTTGTGGAATGCCCTTCCCTCTCCATGCCTCAAAGCAGACATAGGTGTGCTGCCAGCCAGGCTCCCATCTCACTTTGTTCAAGTCTTTCCAGTAGCATTTCCCATACTTTTTTTTTTTTTTTTTGGAGACAGAGTCTCACTTTGTCACCCTTGGTAGAGTGTCTTGGCATCACAGCTCACAACAACCTCCAACTCCTGGGCTTAGGCGATTCTCTTGCCTCAGCCTCCCGAGTAGCTGGGACCACAGGTGCCCGTCACAACACCTGGCTATTTTTTGTTGCAGTTTGGCCAGGTTGGGTTTGAACCTGCCACCCTCGGTATATGGGGCTGGCGGCCCTACTCCTTTGAGCCACAAGCACCTCTCCATGATTCATTATTTTTTTTGTCTACAAATCTTCCCCAAGCCATGACTTTTGAGATCAAGAAAAAGGGGTGTGCATAGTAAACTGACCTGCATTAGCTCTCACAGACCTCCTGTCAGCTTTTAGATGCTAATAATCAGCATACTCAGTGTTCCTCTAAGGAAAAACAGGGCATTTCTCTCTGAAATTTCTTAGGCTGACTGAAGTAAAATAATCAATTCCTAGAGCAACTTCACTATCACCCCAAACCTGAAAGTAAACTTTAAAAAAGAAACCATTCCAACTCCAGACAATCCAACCATACAGTTCACCAGACACATTTCCACACACTCTCAAGTTACACTAGTTGTTCTTCCCCATTATAAAGCAGCAATTACATGTAAAAATTACATCCCAGAATCAACTCTAGAAAACAGAATACTAACCCCCCAGACCATTTTAGTCACAACCAGTCACATACTGTACTTCTTAAATTCAACCAGAAGGCTAATAGAAGAAAGAGCCCCAGGCGAATGTCAACAGTCTTTTGAAGTTTTAGGACAGTTTTTCAATTAGACACTTGCTCAAAGAAACTCTGAAAAAGAAACAAGAACAAATTAGCCATTCATCTGAGAAATGCATCCACACTAGGAGAAGGCATTCTGACATAAGAATTAACAAAACATGTAGGCTGCCAACTTCGTTATCCTACTTTGGTGTTCCCTCACTCTTCAAAACACATGAATAAAGGAACCTTCTTTACCCATACCATTTATACTAACAAGAATTCCATCTTCCTTCAATGTATCACTATCAACATCTCACTACAACTTTTTTTTTGAGACAGAGTCTCAGTATGTCACCCTGGGTAGAGTGCCATGCCATCACAGCTCCCAGCAACCTCAAACTCTTGGGCTCAAGTGATTCTCTTGGCTCAGCCTCCCAAGTATCTGGGACTACAGGTGCCCTTCACAACGCCCGGCTATTTTTTGGTTGTAGTTGTCATTGTTATTTGGCAGGCCCGGGCCAGGTTTGAACCCGCCAGCTCCAGTGTATATGGCTGGCGCCCTAACCGCTAAGCTACAGGTGCTGAGCCACTACAACTCATTTTTATGTATGTATAAAAATCTAATTATTACTGGAATAAAAAGCTATTGATGAGTTTAAAGGAGGGAAAAAAAGAAAGCACACTGATCATATTCCTACTTTTTTTTTTTTTTTTTACCATGCAACTGTAAGTTCTCATTTTGTTTGTCTTCATTTAAAAAAATACTCTATGTACTCAATTTTGATATAAGGACAATTAATGACAATTGAGGACACAGTGGGGGTGGGGGAAGTGGAGAGCAGAGAGAGAAAGAAGGAGGGAGGAGTGGGGAAAGGAAGAGCAGAAAAAGGGTAGGAGAGGGGAGGTGGGGCCTGGGTGTGTGCCACACCTTTTGGGGGCAAGACACGATTGCAAGAGGGACATTGCCTAACAAATCCAATTGGTGTAAACCTGGTTTCTTGTACTCTCAATGAATCCCCAACATTAAAATATGTATGTATGTACATATGTATGTATAACTTTCGGGTGGCGCCTGTGGCTCAGAGAGTAGGGCACAAGCCCCACATACCAAGGGTGGCGGGTTCAAACCCAGCCCCCCTCCACCCACCTCACCCCCACCAAAATTGCAACAAAAAACAGCCAGGCGTTGTGGCGGGCTCCTATAGTCCCAGCTACTTGGGAGACCGAGACAAGAGAATCACCTAAGCCCAGGAGTTGGAGGTTACTGTGAGCTGTGATGCCATAGCACTCTACTGAGGGCAATAAAGTGAGACTCTGTCTCTAAACAAACAAACAAAAAAATACTTTCACACAATTAGAAATTCAATTCTACCACAAAACATAGTTTTAGAAATGAATAGGCAATCTTCACAGCGATTTAAATTTGCCCCCTATCAAGGCCTATACATAATACAAATCTAAAAGATAATTACCAGAAGTGCTGAGCAGAAGGAAGACTCTAGTTTCAGGGCACAGTATCAATGTCAGAAAAAAATGTGGGAATAAACTTGAGTTAATCAAGACCAAAACATTTGAAAGTCGTTACTTCTTTTACCTGCTTTTTGAGCTAAGACAGGTAGTCTTATTTCCATTTCCAATGTGGTAGTGGGGAGGGGGTTGGAGGAAACAATCAGAGTTAACTGAGTACAATGAAAATACAGTAGAATCTCTATAAAGAAACCACCCAAGGGACTTTGAAACTCCTCTACATACAGAGGTGGTCAACTTCCACTGAGTGCCTGAGCTCAGGAGTTCCAGATCAGCCTGAGCAAGAGTAAGACCCCACCTCTTCTAAAAAAAAAAAAAAAAAAAAAGAAAGAAAGAAAATAGAAAAATGAGCCAAGAATCTTAAGAGTCTCACAGCTCATAGCTACAGTCCCAGCTACTCAGTGGGCTGACACAGGAGGATTACTTGAACCCAGAAGTTTGAGGATGCTGTGAGCTAGAATGATGCAATGGGACTCCAGCCTAGAGGGAAAAAAAAAGGCACTGTTCCAATGTTTAATTTGCTTATTTTGTTATTTAAATCATAATGTCAGCATATTGACTATGATTTGGGGAACATACGTGGGTTATACTTTGATAACTAAATTACGTATAATATTACTAATTTTTATTACTTTTTTTTTTTCTGAGACAGTCTCACTATGTTGCTCTCAGTAGAGTGCTGTAACTTCACAGTTCACAGCAACCTTCTCATGGGCATAAGTGATTCTCTTGCCTCAGCCCCCAAGTAGCTGTGCCCGTCACTACACCCAGCTACTTTTTACTTGTAGTTGTCACGGTTGTTTGGCAGGCCTGGGCTGGATCCGAACCTGCCACCTCTGGTGTATGTGGCTGGCGCTCTAGCCACTGAGCTACAGGCACCAAGCCAACATAATATTACTTTGTTGTTGTTGTTGTTGTTGCAGTTTGTCCTGGGCCAGGTTCAAACCCACCACCCTCAGTATATCGGGCCGATGCCCTACTCACTGAGCCACAGGCGCTGCCCTAATACTACTTTTAATATGCAATTAGATATGCAACAGAATGGTCACAGATCCTCTCTCAAAGAGAGCTCTTTTTGTAGAAGAGGACCTCACTCTTTAAACAGTATTTACCAACAGTTGTTGAAAAAGTACACCCTTTGCCCTGGCAATTCCATTTCTGTGAGAGGGGGGAAAACAAGTACACAAAAATGTATATATAGGCTTGGCATTATACATAAATGTACTCGTAAGCCCAAGAGTTTGAGATTGCTGTGAGCTGTAATGCCACAGCACTCTACAAAGGGTGACATAGTGAGACTCTGTTTCACCAAAAAAAGAAAAAGTATATACAAGGTTGTTCATCACAGCAATGTTTATAATAGCAGGAAGGAATGAGGGAGAAGGAGGGATGAAGGGAAAAAAGAGGAAAAAAGATAGATAGGCTAAATATTTAAATAATAGGGTAATGAGTGAACTGAAAATAAATCTAAATTTGTATAACCTTATACAAAACCTAAAAATTATATAACCAACAAAATAATTATATCAGCTACTTGATATCACATAAGATATTCATGAAATGTTTCACAATCTGTTTATGCTCAAGAGTATACACAATATGTCACACACGGCACATGTGTGTGTGTGTATATATATATGTGTACACACCAACACAGCATGCACACACTCTACAAATTTTTAAGTGTGAAAAGAATACCAAATCATACCGAAAATTTTTCTCAGGTAGTATCATTTATTCATGTGGAGTTTGGGGAGTGGTGGTTTATGTATAATTCCTGGATTTCTGGAAGGGCTGTAAATTACTGTTGTAATAAAAACAGGACTTCTTAAAAATGCCTTTCATAAATCATTAAAACTATGTGATGACTCCCTAGAATAAGAGATTATAAAATAGAAAGTTACCCATAAAAATAAATCTACTGGCAAAGTCAAAGTTACATAAAGTTCTGCCAAGATCATAGCTCACAATTGTGTCCCTTTCACATAATTAACGGTACTTATTTCAACTGTTGCTAGAATGAGGCATATAGGGAAGAATTTGGGCTCTAGAGTCACAGACCTGTGTTCAAGGCCCAACTCTGCCACAAACTGTGTGACCCTGAGCAAATTATCTTATTATTATTATTGTCTTTAAGCTTCAGTTTCCTCATCCATAAAATATAAATAATAACAGATCTCACCTTTTAGAGTTTTGAGTATTAAAAGGAGATAATGATTTGCAGAGCATATATTACAAAGCTTGACATATGGAAAAAAATAATGGCAATTATTATTATTATTATTATTGTTACCACGTATTAATCAAGAAACAAAATCATTGGCTCAGCGCCCAGAGCACTGTGGTTATGGTGCCAGCCACATACACCAAAGTTGGCGGGTTCAAACTTGGCCCAGGTCAGCTAACCAACAATGACAACTGCAACAACAACAAAAAAAATAGCTGGGTGTTGTGGCAGGCGCCTGTAGTCCCAGCTACTTGGGAGGCTGAGGTAAGAGAATCACTTAAGCCCAACAGTTTGAGGTTGCTGTGAGCTGTGACGCCACAGCACTCTACCAAGGGCAAGGGTGATATAGTGAGACTTTGTTTCAAAAAAACACAACAAAAACAAAATCATGAGCACTTCAAGGGAAGTGACCACATCTTACTTTATTCATCCCTCAATCCCTGGCACCTAGTAACATACAACAAGCCTTCAAATAATATGCTAAATGAAGTATATACCTAAAATTAGTTAACTAACTTCTCTGGGCCTTGATTTCCTTTTCTGGCAAAATCATAAAAGTACCTTCCTTACAGAGATGAGACTGTTAAACCTAAGACACCTAGATCAACGATGATTCCCAATAAGTGACAGCTATTATATTAATGAACTTAACCCTGTAGATTTCAACATTCATCCAGGCCGAGGGAAAGAACAGATAAAATTTTTCCTTTATGGGCAGTGCCTGTGGCTCAGTGGGTAGGGCACTGGCCCCATAAACCGAGGATGGCAGGTTCGAACCTGGCCCTGGCAAAACTGCCACGAAAAAAAAAAAAAAGCTGGGTATCGTGGTGGGCACCTATAGTCCCAGCTACTCGGGAGGCTGAGGCAAGAGAATCGCCTAAGCCCAAGAGTTGGAGGTTGCTGTGAGCTGTGACACAATAGCACTCTACCGAGGGTGATGAAGTAAGACTCTGTCCCTAAAAAAAAAAAAAAAAAAAAAAAAAAAAAAATTTCTTCTGAATTAGTATTTGGGTCCTGATGAAGCTTTTTATTTAGGCTCACAAAGAAGCTTCTCCATTTATGGACATCCTAGTGAACAAATTATTAAAAGTGGTAATCTTTAGACTGCCACAAGCACTTCTGGCAAGGCAGCCAAAATAATACCTTACCACGGGGTCAGGGGGAGATTTCACAGAATCCAGCAGCTTAGGACAAATAGGGGCCATGAAAAACATTCTATCAGTTGTTCTTGAGTCCTCTCCAAATGAAAGCTCTTACAAGATCAACACTAATTTTATAAATATTGTCAAATTAATTATTAAGAAATTACAAAATTTACAAAGGTATTTACTTCAAAAATAATTTTCTTCACAAAAATCGAAAGTAGGAATGAATGCATTTTAAGGGAAAAAAAAGATCCTCAAGGTAAAAAAAAGATCACTACATTCTATAGGGGGAGGTTTAAAAAAACTACTGACATGAAACCAAAAATAATTTTGTATAAATCGTAACATTCTTGTGCTGGTACTTAAAAGAAACAGTCACCTTGCAGGAGGGCAGGGGGCACAGTGGAGTCTAATATAAGAGAGAATAACTCAAAAATTGCACAGAACACTAATTTGTGCTACTATAATTTTCCACATCCAATTTGACAGAAACCTCAGATTGCATACAAAAGTGCTTAATAGAAGGGTTATGGTCCTATTTCTGTAATTACTGCTGAAAGGAAAACAGGCTACTCAGCACTATTTGCTTTGAGTTAAAGTTGTCTGTTCCATTCCTGGAAACACATCATGCCATGTTTTCCAGAGGCATTTCATGGTTTATGGTATTTTACACTGGAGTAAAAACACCATTTAAATCACTATTACAAAAATAATACTTAGTAGTAACTTTCAAGACAACTAGGATAAACTTATTAAAGGGAAGGAGGGGTGAATTTATGGCATATGGCTTTTATCAAAATAAAGCTGTTATTTTTTTAAAATGTATATATTAATTCTCTAGAACCTAAGTAATAAGTATACAAGAGTCAATTCTACTATTTTGAGTATGTTTAAAAATTATAAAATAGGCCAAGCTCAGTGGCTCACGCCTGTAATCCTACCATTCTGGCAAGCCAAGGAGAGTAGACTGCTTGAACTCCGGAGTTCAAGACCAGCCTGAGCAAGAGGAGACCTTGTCTCTAAAAATGACCGAATGTTGTAGCAGGAGCCTGTAGTTCCAGCTATTTGGGAGGCTAAAATAATAATAATAATAATAAATATATAAATAAGAATTATGAAGTATTTTTTCAAAATTAGGCCTGCCATCATACACCTACATTTTCAGGACATCCATCTATATGTCAATGATGAAGTTGTTGAACAGGTTAAAATGTAAAGTGACAGAGCCATACACTGACCAAGTACAAAAACCAAATGAGTCGTATATATTTTACTACCAGATTTGATGAACACTGACCAATCTTCCATTTTAACATGGTATCTTCTCTTTCCCCCCAAAAGGAATGTTTTAAATTCATCAAAATCAAACTAAAACAGATGCTGGGAAAAATTAAAATCTCCAGCCTGGACAACACAGCAAGACCCTGAGTCTCCAAAAAAAAAAATTGTTCTAGTTAGCCAGGTGCAATGGCACAACCCACAGTCCTAGATACTCAGGAGGCAAGAGGATCCCTTGAGCCCAGAGTTTCAAGGCTATAGTGATCTATCACCATACTACTATACTCCAGCCTAGATATAGAATAACACTGTGTCTCTGGAAAAAAAAAAGAAAGAAAGAAAGAAAAAGAAAAAAAATTAAAATCTGTTCACTTATTTTCAATAGGATAGAAATATTTGAATTAATGGAAGAATGAATGAATTTTTCACAAAATATATACAGTTGAACAACAATTATAATTATTATATGCCATATACATACCAGGTGCTAGGGACACAACAATGAACACAGTAGATAAAATCTAATTTGTAATCTAGGTGGAAATACAACACGTGGCATTACCTTACCCCATACATCCAGTGAACAATCTGACAAATGAATCCCAGTAAATTAATTAGGGAGAATGCAATGACAGAAGGCATACACACTATGGCAAAATTAATATGGTGATTGAAAATAACATACCTCAAATCTCTAATCTAACTAGGAAAAACAACCATTTATTGAATTATTTGGATACCAGCTAGGTTTCCATGAGTAAACTAGTCTGTCTCCTTTTTCAAAAAGCTAAATAAATGTTACCTCTAGACATTCTTTCAAATAAAGTGGTAGCTTTAAGCAATTAACTAAGCCAATCTCATTTAATCACAGTTCACAGATAGTATTTACTATTCAAGGTACAGCAGCACAACATTCCTTCCAGGTTACCATAAATCTTAGTAGGACAGAAAGGATGAAAAGCTTAAACCATAGTGTGTTTAATGTTACAGAAAGGTTCATCAGCCACATCCAGCTCATCTCACTTTTAAATTTCCAAATTTCAAGAAGAAAAGGGACCAAGCATTGTCGCTCATGCCTGCAATCCAGTGTTTAGCAGTCCAAGGCACAAGGATTAATTGAGACCTGGAGTTCAAGACCAGCCTGAGCAACATAGCCAGGCCCTCTCTCTCTAAAAAACTTAAAAATGAGCTAGGTATGGTGGGGCATGCCTGTAGTTCTAGCTACTCAGGAGACTGAGGCAGGAGGATCATTTGAGCCAAGGAGTTCAAGGCAGTAGTGAACTCTGATCACACCACTGCACTTTAGCCTGGGTGTCAAGCCTATAATCTTGACAGAGCAAGATTATAATTGTAATAATAAAATTAAATTTTTTTTTAAAAGAAGGAAAAGGAAAGAGGAAAGAAAAAGAAAAAAATAGTTGAAAAACAACACTATATGATAGATGGAAAAGTTCAGGGCCATTCTTATCTAGTCCCATTTAAAGAACAGAATCCCATTCATGATACAAATTTAATTAAATATACCAGCCAAGTGCTCAGAAATTTTCTTCTTTCTGCCATCACATACTAAAGTTTCTCTGACAAGGTCATGTAGACAAATATTCATGAATGGGACCCTCTGAATAATGGGCTAGAAGCAATGATGAAAAGGAAATCACCCAGACACAATACTTATCAAATGAATCTATTGATTAAACTATGTTAGAAGAAAAACTGTATTAAAGTATAGTGACATGGTAGGCAACAAGAGTAAGAAAATTAGCCCAAGCAGGGCGTCCAAGGCTCAGTGAGTAGGGCGCCGGCCCCATATAACCAAGGGTGGTGGGTTCAGAACCCAGCCCTGGCCAAACTGCAACAAAAAAATAGCCAGGCATCGTGGCGGGCACCTGTAGTCCCAGCTACTCGGGAGGCTGAGGCAGAGAATTGCCTAAGCCCAAGAGCTAGAGGTTGCTGTGAGCTGTGACACCACAGCACTCTACCGAGGATGACAAGGTCAAACTCTTGTCTCTTAAAAAAAAAAGAAAAGTATCCCACGCAAAACAGAAAGGAAGACACTGCAACTGTAAAGAATCCTCACTGATGTGAAAATATCCTCTGTCCCATTTCAGAGGGACTTAATATAAAAGCATTAAGTTTTATATTTTCCTCCAGCCACCCATCTAGGACTCAACAAAAGATGAGCCATTTCACAGAACAAAAGAACTCAAGAGCAGAATGCTAGTAACCTGCTCAAGGTCACACAACCAGTTAAGTGACAGAAACACGCTGAACTGGGACTAGTATCTCCTTCCAATTATAAACCTTGCCAAGTTAAAGCCATTATATTGGGGGTGGAAGGAGAGGAGATGGAATCATATGACACGTGGTAGTGAGGAAACTGGCTAAGTATTCAGTTACACAGTTACTATTTCCTGTGCCAGGAAGGAAAAAAAAAAGATTTTCTTTACCCCAGAAATTAGCATGTGTACCAGGATTTATTCATTTCCATAGTCTGTGCCCCAATGATGTCCTGCCCCTCAAAATGCTCACAGGAATGAATTAAGGACAATCTACGTTTAAGGGAATGCAGTAAAAGAAAAATGCACTGCAGTTCACTGAATCACCCAGGTACTTCCCCAACCATCCCACCCTGTATCTTTTTCTTTTCTTTCTTTTTTTTTTTTTTTTCCAGTCCTTTGCATTAAGCAGAAGATACACACCCAAGCAACATGCCTGATGTGACCTGAATCAGCTGAAAGCTAGGTAGCTAAGGAAAGGTCCTTGGCATTACATGGCTCATACCTGCATTTTTCTCACTGAAGACTTACTCCTCCTCCCCCAACACTTCAGTGCTGCTAAAATGAACCTACAAAAAACTGGTTTTTCAACCTCTAATGTAGGTTAAACATGAACTAATTTAATGTTTGTAAAACACTTTGAAGAAGTGAACAATTGTGTAAATGTTTAATTATTAATTTCCATTCACAAAGCTCCTGCGTGCTGAAGAAAATACAATTCTACAGGCAAGTTGCTGGCAGTATTTAAGAATTCTAGGAAAACTTTAGAAGCAGAGCACAATGATTTTATATTTTACAAGAACAAGCTGGATTTTTAAGCTGGCTATTTCAGATATAACTGCATCAGAGTAAAAAAATGTGACTTACGGCACATACAATAAAACCAGAGTATGTTTATAGTCACAATGTCCTAGATGACATTGTACATTATTGACCTGAGAAAAGCAAAACAAAATCTGAATACTAATTTCTTTTTATTAAAAAAAAAAAAAAAAAAAAAAAGGAGAGAGTGGGCGGTGCCTATGGCTCAGTGAGTAGGGCGCCGGCCCCAAAAAATAGCTGGGTGTTGTGGCAGGTGCCTGTAGTCCCAACAACTCAGGAGGCTAAGGCAAGAGAATCACCTAAGCCCAAGAGCTGGAGGTTGCTGTGAGCTGTGATGCCACACAGTGCAGAGGGCAACAAAGTACGACTGTCTTAAAAAAGAGAGAGAGAGAGAGAGAAAGGATAGTATCTGTCTTACAGGGTTACCTTATGGTAGGATTAAGAGGCTGGGAACCAACACAATGTGCAGATACACACACAGTGAAAGTCTCTTCTCTTCACTGGCTTTACTTGTTAGAAAACCCCTTCTAGGAAATGGCCCCGCAAGATCCCTCAAGACTGAACACACGCTGGCCTGTTCTCTAAGCATACACACAGCACCATTATGGCAGGAGAGCTAGCCAAAAGCAACTCTCAGAACTCCATTCCTCAACTATTGTTGCCACATTCTTTCCCTTAGTTAACTTCCAAACTGTAAGGTCTCATCCACAGTTCCTTTTATTGAGTCCAGCCACTCTGTGTACAAAGCATCCAAGAGGCAAAAAACCATTGCCTTCCAGCTTGTAACAGAAATTTCCATACAATGCCACAGTGGACCTCCTTTCTCCCATTCCAGGCACACAAAAAGCAAGACCAGGAAGGTAGAATAATTTACAGACACTATCCTCATCATACTGCATATGTTTCTCAGAAGTGATTCATGAATTACAGAAAATGTCAAATCTGCAAAAAGCCCCTGTCATATCCACCACTTTTTTAGCACGGCTATCACCTATAAAAGGAATACTTCTAAGTAAAAGTCTGACTGTTGAAGATACATTTCAGATTTAAAAAAGAACAAAAAAATTCTCAATGTTTCATTTCTTTCTCTGAAGTGATCTGCCCACCATAATGCAACACAAAATCCCCTCTGAACAAAATGGCATCACAAGCAGCCTGGTGCTAACAACTTTCCTAAGTGCTGAAAACTCCTATCAAAACCACCCACTTCGGGTGGCGCGTGTGGTTCAGTGGGTGGGGTGTCGGCCCCATATACCAAGGGTGGCGGGTTTGAACCTAGCCCAGCCAAACTGAAATGCAAAAATTGCCACATATTGTGGCAGACACCAGTAGTCCCAGCTACTGGGAGGCTGAGGAAAGAGAATCGCCTAGGCCCAGGAGTTAGAGGTTGCTGTGAGCTGTGTGATGCCATGACGCTCTACTGAAGGCAACAAAGTGAGACTGTCTCTACAAAAAAAATTAAAAACAAAACAAACAAAAAACACCCACACCTGGTCCCCTGCAGTCCCAGCTACTCAGGAGGCTGGGGCAGGAGGATGGCTTGAGCCCAAGAATTCAAGTCTAACTCGGGTAAACCCTATCTTTTTTTCTTTTTTTTTTTTTTTTTTTTTAATGAGACAGAGTCTCACTTTGTCATCACAGCTCACAGCAACCTCAAACTCTTGGGCTCAAGCAATCCCCTTGCCTCAGCCTCCCAAGTACTAGAATGTAAGGTGCCTGCCACAATTCCTGGCGATTTTTAGAAACACAGTCTTGCTCTTGCTCAGGCTTGTCTCCAATTCCTGAACTCAGGCATTCCACCAGCCTTGGCCTCCCAGAGTGCTGGTATTACAAGAGTGAGCCACCATGCTGGCATTCTCATCTCTTTAAATAAAAAATAAACAAAACATCCACCACCCATACTCTCTTATCTGATTCCCATCTAAGAGTGCAATTTTTTTTTTTTTTTTTTAGACAGAGCCTCAAGCTGTTGCCCTGGGTAGAGTGCCCTGTTGTCACAGCTCACAACAACCTCAAACTCCTGGGTATAAGAGATTCTCTTGCCTCAGCCTCCCAAGTAGCTGGGACTACAGGCGCCCACCACAATGCCTGGCTATTTTTTGGTTGTAGCTGTCCATGTTGTTTGGCAGGCCTGAACTGGATTCAAACCTGGCAGCTCTGGTGTATGTGGCTGGCACCTTAGCCACTTGAGCTACAGGCGCCAAGCCAAGGGGGCAAATTTTTAAGATAACAGATCATAGTCAAGGACTAGACGTGGAAAAACCAATGTTCAGCAACTACAAACAAATGAAACACATCATTCCCAAAACTCACCAACTGAGTAGACCTTGCAAAAATACCATTAACTTCCTTCGTGAAAAGTAAGAGTAATAATAAACATATACACTGCCAACAATCAGAAGGTGAAAAGAAAAAGAAAAAAAAAAGATCAGAAGGTGAAAAGGTACCCTACCTATCATCTCCCTCCTCTAAAGTACCTAAACACTTTGCAACAGCCTCCTGTGAATAGTCCTGTGTACACAAAGCACACACAAATAACCTTTGCATCACATTAAAAATGTCACTATCTACTATCACAGATGTCCTGAAGAGACTGGAACTGTACAACAAATTTCACTAATAATACTTTTATCGTGCTCAGAGAAGAAAAGTTTTCAGCACATTTGCAGTCCTAATTAACTGTGACATGATATACAAGGTACTGCTTAGATCACGGCTATTTTCCTTCATCCCTATCTGGCTCTCCTTTGGTTATACCTAGTTCTCGTGTTACGACTTATCACTAGGCAACCATCCATGAGCCCCTACTATATGCCCAATTCCCACAAAAACCTCCCACTCTCCCTTCTCTAGCTGTAAATCTCTAATTCATACATCCAGTCCAGACTTCATCCTTGTAATCAAGATGTGTATATCCAAACACTTACTGATAACACTTAAAGGTCTCACAGATCTCAAACTTAGCACGTCCAAACAATCTCTCCTCCCAGCAAACTCATTCACCCAGTTGATTTGGGTAAAACATCCAGGAATTGCCCTAAATTTCTCTTTCCTTTGGAACATTTTTCCAATCTGTAAGGAATCCCATCAGTTCTACCTTCTGCTGCCACCCTAATCCAAGTCGCCATCTTGTCTAGCCCAGACCATGGCAAATCTCTTAACTAGTCTCCCTATTTCCACTTCTGTTCCCTATATCCACAATGAAATTTTAAAATCTAAATCAGCTCTAGTCATGCCTTGCTCAAATTCCTCAGTTGCAAAAATAAAATAAAATAAAAATTCCTCAGTTGCTTACCATCATACTTCAGAGCCTACCTGATCTGATCTGTGGCTACATACACAAACCTTCCCTCCTGCAGTTCTCCTTTCTCGCCCCGCAGAGTATGCCTAGCATCGCTGTTACACTCCCACCTTAGGCCCTGTGAATCAGATGTACTTTGAAAGTAGTTAAGCACTGGGCAGCACCTATGGCTCAAGGAACAGGGTGCCAGCCCCATACACCAGGGGGTGACAGGTTCAAGCCCAGCCCTGGCCAAAACTGCAAAAAATAAAAATAAAAATAAAAAGCAGTTGAGCACCTCCCTACACTGACCATCTCTCCTGAAGTTAACCTAATTTTTATAGACCGGACATGGACCACATGGACCTATCGATGCAGGAGGCCTAGTTCCTTATGCTGACTACCTCCTTACGTTAAACAGTTTGTTCCAGTCCCATGGGTGGTTCTTACAGGGGTTCTACTGTACTTCCCTTGAATCTTTGTGTGGTTTGCTCCCTTCATTTTTCTTCAGGTCTCTGCTCAAGCCTCAGCTGCTCAGGAAGGCCTTGTCTGAACTCTCCAATCTCTGCTAATACTCTTCATATCCTTCCTAGAATTATCAAAACCAGACATCACTGCAACTGTTTGTTCATTTGTTCTGCTTCCCTTCCCTAAATTCTGAATACAGATTGAGGGCAGCAATACACTTTATCTATCACTGAATCCCCATTACCTGGAACAGTGCCTGACTTACAGAAGGCACTCAGATACCTGAGTAAATTAACAAGCAACACTACAAGGTATGTCATCTAACTGTTTGAAAAAAGACAACAGAGAAAGAACACTGAATTACAGAGACATAACTTAACCTGAAACCAGACAGGGAATAAGCAGCCAAACAACTTGTGCCACAGACATATACGCTAAGTAACAAAATGTAAAAAAAAAAAAAAGCCTTTCTGTGTGAAAATACCTCAGTATAATACCAAGTATTATGGCTCTTTCAGAATTTGTCTAGGTTTCCTGGTTTTTACCAGGAGACAATCTCCCAAAATGGGGGGCAGGCGGGTACCAGGTCATAATGAACCTTCTCTTTCTGTTCATCACCACAGCATTGCATTTCTTTGGGTAACCTTAGGTATGTACCATGTGCCTCTTTTAGTGAAAGACATCCACCTTTTTTGTATTCCCCACAAAATAAGGGCTAAACTACACTCAGCAGACATTTCACAAATATTTGTTAATTAGTGACTTTGAGAACCCTCTAATGAGACTCTCAGATCCACCAACAAAGTACACCCACCCAAGGGACTTCAACTGCAAACCATGATGGAGTAACTGCATCTTCTAGACTTATCTTGCCAAGATGCTCAGCGCCCAACAACCAGAAAAATGGACAAAATAGGCCAGGCAAGGTGGCTCACACCTGTAATCCTAGCACTCTGGGAGGCGGGTGGATTGCCTGAGCTCACGAGTTCAAGACCAGCCGGAGCAAATGCAAGGCCTCTAATCTGATTTAAAAGAAAGAAAGAAAAAGAAAAACTGAGGCAAGAATCTAAGAATTGGAAGTTGCTGTGAACTATGACACTATGGCACTCTATCCAGGATGACAGCTTGAGACTATCTCACAGATCTCAAATTTAGAACATCCAAAGGGAAATCACAATCTCTCCTCCTCCCAGCAAACTCATTCCACATCTGTCTCAAGAAAAATGGACAAAATATATAAAGCAACATCTTTTTTACAATGGACAACAGCCAGCAGAGAACTACAATCCCTAAGAGAAAAAAAAAGACAAGAGAAGCCCTAGAATTTCACCAGATTTTTGCCTGGAGTCACCTTCTGGTTCAACAAGGAGGATCCCAAGCACACCCTGGCAGTCTTGTCAAGTCTAGAAGACGAACTAAGAGTTTGGGAAAGCTGGGGAGTTTGGCAATTGCAGAGAAAAGGGAGTTTCATGGAGGAGGAGCTCCAGATACTAACACAGAGACCTCCTGATATTTAGTTAGCTACGTATAAATATAGTAAAAATGTATGAAAGCACACAAAAAATGATCCAAAAATGGTAAGCAAAGCGAGCCCCAGGGTTCACACCGGACTGGGAGACATTTGTGTTCTGAATAGTTAGAGTAGAATCCTTGCAGGACATCCAATTCTTCAATGGAAATTTTATTTTATTTTTTGAGACAGAGTCTCACTATGTTGCCCTCGGTAGAGTGCTGAGCTGTCGCAGCTCACAGCAACCTCAAACTCTTGGGCTTAACCGATTCTCTTGCCTCAACCCCCCAAGCAGCAGGGACTACAGGCGCCCACCACAATGCCCAGCTATTTTTTGTTGCAGTTGCCATTTGCCGGAGCCAGGTTCAAACCCACCAGCCTCAGTGTTATGTGGCTTGCGCCATAACCACTGTGCTACGGGCGCCAAACCGTCAATGGAAATTTTAAAGGCTTCATGCCTCTAAAATGGGGTATAACAAGCATGTAACTTAGCTCGACGCCTGTAGCTTAACAGCTAGGGTATCAGTCACATACACCGGGGTTGGCAGGTATGAACCCAGCCTAGGCCTGCCAAACAACGACAACTACAACAACCAAAAAAAATAGCTGGGCATTGTGGTGGGGGCCTATAGTCCCAGCTACTTGGGAGGCTGAGGCAAGAGAATCACTTAAGCCTAAGAGTTTGAGGTTGCTGTGAGCTGTGATGCCCCAGTACTCTACCAAGGGCAACATAATGAGACTTTGTCTCAAAAAAAAAAAAAAAAAAAGGCATGTAACTTGGGTGGCGCCCATAGCTCAATGGGTAGGGTGCCAACTACATGCACCAGGGCTGGCAGGTTCAAGCCCAGCCCAGTCCAGCTGGATAATGGTGACACCTTCAACAACAACAGCAGCAAAAGAAAAAGATGGCTGGGCGGCGCTTGTGGCTCAGTTGAGTAGGGCACCGGCCCCATATACCAAGGGTGGCAGGTCAGAACCCAGTCCCAGCCAAACTACAACAACAAAAAAAATAGCCAGGCGTTGTGGCAGACACCTGTAATCCCAGCTACTTGGGAGGCTGAGGAGGGAGAATCGCCTAAGCCTAAGAGTTTGAAGTTGCTGTGAGCTGGTACCACAGCACTCTACCCAGGGTGATAGGGTGAAACTGTCTCAAAAGGAAGGAAAAAAAAAAGGCATATGACTTAACTTGCCAAAACAAAATCCAAGACTTCAAAGCAATGGTTCTTATGTCAGGAATATTTTAACACACACACCCCCACCAAGGGACATTTGGCATTTAACAGACATAGACTCAACAAATGTCATGAATATTATACATATAACGGGGAATTTTATTGAAGTGAACACACTAAAACTGTAAGGAAGAAATAAAGATTCAGCAGCCAATCAAACCCAATGATAAATAAAATAATACTCTATGATCAAATGAGGATTAGCACATGAATGCAAACCTAGTTCAACATATCACCAGACTATAAAAGAAATATTAATAACATGATCAACTCAGTAATTACAGAAAAATCTTTAACAACACTATCTAATGATGATAAAAAACTTTCAGGGCGGCGCCTGTGGCTCAGTGAGTAGGGCGCTGGCCCCATATGCCGAGGGTGGTGGGTTCAAACCCAGCCCCGGCCAAACTTCAACAACAAAAAATAGCCGGGCGTTGTGGTGGGCGCCTGTAGTCCCAGCTACTTGGG